>JAWMRA010000005.1:26705554-26746666 GCA_035584735.1 Pseudotriccus pelzelni | reverse complement strand
GGCACTGCCCAGGCTCCCCAGGGCAGTGGGCACAGCCCCAAGGCTGCCAGAGCTCCAGGAGCGTTTGGATGATCCTCTGGGGCACAGGGGGTGACTCTTGGGGATGGTCCTGTGGGGCCCTGAGTGTTGGGGGGGGATTTCCATCCTTGGGGACTGCCCCAACTCTCCTGGACATCTGCTGTAGCTGTGACATTTGCTCTGCCGGGAGCAGGGACAGGCCAGAGCCCCTCGCCCTGCTCCCTCCAGCTGGAACCTGGTAGAATTTGTGTAAATCCATGAAAACACAGGAGGGGAACCTCCATCACCGAGCAGCACGAAGTACAAGCTGTCACAGGGAGAGGACACGTCAGCTACCTGGAAGGGGTGTCAAGGACAAAGAGCATGGAAGTGATTAGGGCTCACCACACACTGCACCTTGGCCAGTTCCAGCCGTGAATGAAGCAGCAAAGTCTCCCCATGCTGAACTTCCTGTGGAAACTGGAACTTGACCTAGAACCTGGGAATGAGGGGAAAGGTTTTTGGACTGTGAGCAGAAGGCAGCAGCCATCAGCTTCTTAACGTTTTGGGACTGTTTTGGGACTGTCTCAACACCCGTCATTAATTCCCAGCTGGAGAAATCACACAGGCTGTGTTAAAAAAGAGAAGGACAGACTGCTGACAGTGAGAATTTACACAGGATTAAGCCTGTTAGGAGTCTTATCTTCCAGCAAAAGGATGGGGCTAATAAAAGATCCCTGGAAAAGAACACAGAGAACAGAGCTCACTTCCCCAGCACAAGTGGCTTGCAGCTCCAGGACATCTGGTGTCAGAAAGGTGGCTCTTAGCCTTGAGTAACACCTTTAGTGTGGAATTGTGGTGTCCTGGGTGAAGTTGCTGAGCCTGGAAGCGCAGCTGTCACTGTCACAGTGGGATACAAAGACTCGGGGGTGAATTCCTCCAGGCACTCTGTATCCCAGGACAGTGACAAAGCGAACGGCCCGTGGAGCCAATTCCTCCCACGGGGACCTCCTTCTGCCCTGAGAAGTTCTCAGATGGCATTAAGCATGTAAAGTCAGCTCCTGTGGTGGCCATGTCCTCCTTACCAACAGTCTCAGGGAGATCACAATAAAATAAAGCATATAAAATCGTGGAAAACAATGAACCAAATCGTATGTTCCTGGAGAAAGCTCACGGTGGATCATCTGTCCGCCAAAATCTTCTTCCTTGCAAAATGCAAAAGCTACTTTTCTCTGATGAATCTGTGCCAAGGTCAGGGTTCAGAGTCTTTAAATTCAAAAGGGATTTTAGAGATGAGCTGCAATCCCTGGGATCCACGAAGGCCTGAAGTTTCCTCAGGAAAGAGAACACCATCAGGGCCTGAAAGTCATAGGGTCCATTTGGCAAATGGTCGGGATGGTGTCTCATCATGTTCTGGGACAGGCTGAAAAGTAACTGTGGGGAGGGAGGAACTGGAGGGTAACACGGATTTCAAGGCACCAGGAAGGGGACAGAGCACAGGGCTTTTGGGACTGCATCAGTGGCAGAAGGTACTCCGCCAGGGGAGACTTGGCAAAGACAGGGAGAAGCAGCTATAGCTCCTACCATCCCCGAGAAAGCACAAACCAACTGGATTTTCCCCAGCGATAGTGTTCCAGGAGAGATAATCATGTCTAAGGGCCACCGTGGAGCACGTTTTGCAGTTGCTCAGCTGAAAGGCTTTGAAGCAAGAAATCCTAGGCCGCGAGGGACACAGTGTCCACTTGAGGCATCAAGGACAGGGCGTTCAGAGAGGCTCATCAGCCTCGACCTGTTGTGCTGGTTTAGGACTCAAGCACTTTTGTGGAGAAGCGCGAGGCAGCACAGGCTGGAATCTGCACGCCCTGGAAGTGGCTCAAAGGCTCTGCAGAGCCCACAGATCCACCGACCCTTGGGAGAACGAGATCTACTTTCATAGGGGCAGGAAAAGTGAGCAGCCACGACCTGCTGATCAGTTCGCAGGCTCCACAGATGCGTCCACAAAACTTCCACGGAGAGGGTGGAAAATTCCTCCTGGTTCAGCTGTGCTGACATTAAAACTCGCTGGACAGCAAACGTGGACAGAGCTTGAAGAATTTCTTCTCTTCGCCAACAGGGTTTGCTTGGACTCACTTGCCAGTTCATTTATTAGTGTGTTCAGTAAATACTCACCAGAACGTTGTCTGCCTCAGAGTCACAGGACTTAGGGAGGGAGGGAGGAACCTCTGGAGGTCTCTAGTCCAACTTCCTGCTCAAAACTGGAGCCAGCTTCAAAGGGAGATCATACTCCTATTGTTGGAGCGCTCAGGGGCCGATCCAAGGGTTGCAACCTAGTCTCCAGAAGAGAACTGTGTATGGATGTGACAGGCACACATCTCCCACAGGCATGTTTTCTGCCTTCTTGGAGGAATGGCGTCAAGTATTTCTCTCATGTTCCTGCCCAAAACCTGGAGTCATAACAGACACTGATAAAAAACAAGATGAGGTTGTTTCCTGCCCCTCAGGATTTTTTGAGATCATAGCGGGGAGATGTGTTTGGCAATCCAAACCCCATTCAGGTCGTGAGCAGCATGAGAGGCAGGGAAAGGCCATTTGCCACACCAAAAAAAAACCCAGAAAACAACACCTGGAACTTAGGCTGCAAAGAAAATGCTGCTGGGTCAGTGTGGAGGGCAGCAGAGAAGCTGGACACCTCCAGACCGGCTGGAACTGTATCCCTGCACCCTGGGAGGGATCAGCGTGCTGCCAAAAGAGAAGTCAACATGCAGGACTCATAAAACTGAAAAGAAAAAAAGAGCAGTGATTAACTTGACTACACCCAGAAAATAAGCAAGAGAAATGGAGGTTCACTTCCAAAATGCCACGCTGCTATCTGGCAGAAGGGCTAGTGAGCTCTCCCAGTTATCCTCAGAAGATCCCGTGGTTTGTGAGGTCCCATATTCTCCCTTGAATAAAATCTACTCTATCTGACAAGGCACACTGGGGAGGAAAAATTCTTCTTTCAGTACTGAGAAGACAAAGGAATCTATATTCTGAAATAAAAAAAGGATACTCAAGGATTGCACTGACCCTAAAAACCTGTGAGAGGAATCTTCCCTTTAAATGATATAGCCCTGAGGTGAAAGAAGGGAACCACTTCCATTTTTATGTGTCATCTACCTCTAGTCCTCCGAAACGCAAAGAGATGCAAAGACTGCGGTATTACAGAAATAATTTATACTGAAGAATTCCCACTGCCCGCCCCACCCCCGACCAGTTATAAATATTGATGGGGTGTTTAAGGCAGCCAATCACACAAATATTTAATATTCATGCACGGGGAATTCAACGTACACCTCTTGTAGGCTCTTCCTTACGTAACGTTCCAGCGCGTCACCCCTGCGGATGGGGACAGGATTTCCACAAGCAGCTGCTGAGACCCCCAGCTGACGGAAAAAGCCTTCCTTGTCGGAGGGTCACCGCGCTCCCGGTGACACCGGTAACCAGTCAGAGAAGTTGCCTCGGGGGAGAGTTAGGTTGGATCTTAGAAAGAGGTTCTTGGGCACTGACCAGGCTCCCCAGGGCAGTGGGCACAGCCCCAAGGCTGCCAGAGCTCCAGGAGCGCTTGGACAACGCTCTCAGGGACAGGGGGGATTGTTCAGGTGTCTGTGCAGGGCTGAGGGTGGGACCCAATGATCCTTGTGGGTCCCTTCCAACCCAGGGCATTCCATGATTTACGGCAATAACAGTCCTTACGTGACTGGGGCAAACTACATGCGGCGGGCAGATGTGACAAACTTCGTTTCCTGAACTAGGTCCTGCCCTCGCCCTGCCCGGGGCAGGCACGGAGCTACTACGTGGACTGGAGGATGCTGCGGGACGTCAAGAGACGGAGGCTGGCCTACGAGTACGCCGACGAGAGGCTGCGGATCAACGCCATCCGCAAGAACACCATCCTTCCCAAGGAGCTGCAGGTACCAGCAGCCACCCCACAGCTGTGCCCGGCCGGCCCACAAGCCCACGCGTGGCTCTCGCTGCTTTGACCTGCTCTGGGTCACTTTACAGACCCAGACGGCTGTGCCAGGTCACAAGTGCTTGTGTTTGCCCAGCTCACAAGCACAGAATGTCATATTGCAGTTGCCTCAGCCTTTTGAGGGTGTGCACAACAACTAAATGCAACACTAAATACAGTGAAATCACATTTTTTCTCCCTCATGCTGTCACTAATATACATTCACAAACCTATTTTTCTTTCTTCTGATAATGTGATGTTACATGGTTGCTTTTATAGCTTCCTAAATAAACTTCAGATATAATTTTTTTTGGCTTATTTAAAGACCTGGAAGCCTGATCCAGCCAAAACCAGCAATGTGTTCCATTAGAAATGCTTAATTTTACTTCTTGCCTGAGCTACAGCATGTGAAAGCTGCATCAGATCTGGCTGTTAGATCTGTTCATAAAAATGCATATATTCACTGCTCTGCTCTCAGCCTGCCTTGCTAAGCACTAAAAACATTTGCAAGTATCAGATTATTCCTGTATGTATTTGCTCTGGCCATGCCTAGTTATGGCAAGATCTTTTTACACTTAAAACATTCTGTGAGAGACTTGTGTATGAATCTGCTTTTATATATTGACTTTACCATTCTCTTGGTAAGTCTGGCTGGCGTTGGATGTTCTTGCAGGACAAAACCAAGAAACACTGAAAAAAAAACCCCCAAAAGAAAGCCCTGTAACTGTATGAGATCCCTTTTATTGACATTAAAGCATGTTACATGGGCAGGTAGTTAATAAAGAACATATATTTAATTCACCTCATCTTAAAGAACTAACCCACCCTGCAACAAGGAGAAAGCCAAGCAGATTTTTGAATAACTATAGTTCCTGGCTTGAGGTTGTTCAGTCTGTAATAAGGTTAAATTTTGAGCCTATTAAAGGACTAGCCCAGCTGATTTGACTATAATTAGTGGCTTGAGATTGTTCTGTCTGTATAATAAGGCTGATTTTGGGGTCTCCGTGTGGATCAGTTTACACTGTTGGGATGCCCAGAATGGAAGGGCTGAGTGAGGCAGACAGCAAAGTTCACCTGTGAGGTGGTGGAGAAGCTTGTGGTGGTACCCGCACAGGTTAAGTCGGTGCTGTGGCCTTCTGTTTTAGGAAGTGGCCGACAAGGAGATCGCGGCCCTGCCCCGGGACAGCTGCCCTACGAGGATCCGGAACAGGTGTGTCCTGACATCCCGCCCCCGGGGGGTGAGGCGGCGCTGGAGGCTCAGCAGGATCGTTTTCCGCCACTTTGCTGACCATGCTCAGGTGTCTGGGGTGCAGAGGGCCATGTGGTGATCACCAGGGGACGTGCATTCAGGCAGAAAACGCAAACCAGGCTCGCCTGTGCATGTGAGCAATTAAAGCCTCAGAGTCCAGCATCAATGTCAAATAAATAAAACGAGCTGTGCTGATTCATTAACCTCACTGGAGTGCAGTTGGTAGCAGCTGACAAAGCAGCACAACTGCACCAAATCAGTCTGTGTGAGAGGCAGTGTGACTCTGAGGAAATTCCCTACCTGGTGATCGCAGAGCTAAGCTAAGGTTTGTGGTATGGGCAGCGTTAGAAATAAAGACATACAGCACAAGGCTCATTTAACTTGGTTTTTTTTTTTTTTTGCCACTGTACGGTAAGTTCACGGTAATTTGGGTAAAAGCATAAATGAAACTGCACAACAGGCCATAGTGGTATTCTGCTACAAACAAAGGTGAGCACAGACTGGAAATAAAACATGGCCTCAGGTTTAGATACTCGTGCTATGCAATATATATTTATACTGACAACCAGACAAAGTGACTAGAGGACCTGTTAGAAACTATAACGTGCTACTATTTCTCTCCTGTCTGTAGTGCAGCGCTTGGTCCCATGCTTCAAGAACAAGGTAGTGAGTAAGTCCTAGTGCAGACCCTAACAAGAGAGTAATGGCTTCCTTAATTCCTAAGGTAACAACAAATCTGTCCTTGGGAGACACGTGAGAAGGAAGCAGGAAGGACACAGTAAGAAGCCTGCTACTAAGCTCATGTTTGCCCTGGACTCTTCTTCAAAGCACTGCAATAAGAGGGCAGTGGCTGCTCTGTCCCCCTCCCCAGCATTGGGGCTGAGGGGTGGCAGTAGAGGCCAGATACCACTAGCAGCAAAGTGACAGCAACCCATGACCCCCAGCCGAGTCACATTTTGGAGTATAAGCTATCTGAATACACTTCTTACTGTTTCCTTAAAACCCTTGAGAGGTGATAGGCAAAGTGGAGCTTATCCCTCTTTTCCTCACACACTGCTAAGAGCCAGGGCAAGCTCCCTGTCCAGCATCAACAGCCCACTGCTCTCCTGTGACTGATGCCACCTCAAAGACACCCCAGTGAGCTCAGAGTTGGCACTAAAGAGCTGCTTTCATTTCCAAAATTCTTAAGAGGTTAAACAGCCAGTAATTAATTTCTGGGAGTAATTACTAAATTTTAATACCACAGGATTAACACCACATTGTTTCTGCTTAACTATCAAGTGCTCAGGGCAGTGGTTCTGCTTTCTTCAGTTCTCCCTTTGTGACATGTTTTACAGTTCAACACTTTCCCCCATCTAATCAAAAAAGCCACACCCTGTGTAGTGAGCATGACATTAGCCCCAACAACCACGCGGGTACAGCTGCCACTGGCAACAGAGGCCTTGACACATCCTACTTCAGGATTCCTTTACTTTTACATTCTCAGTCTCCCAGCGCTCCCCACTCATCTGAGATGCTTTTTCAAGGAGGGGTAAGGATATACCTATGCTCCACTCCTCAGGAAACCGTGAACCACTTGACTGGAGGAAATGCTTTATAAGCTATTTTATTTAAATATTTTCTCCAACCTGAAATGGAAAATGACTGTCTTTGCTTGGAAGAAGGTCGTGTAAACGATGATCTTTGCAGCACGGCGTGTCTCACATGGAAGATCAGTATTAAGGCGGCCCTCCGAGCACTTTCAGATATCCATTGGTATGTCCCCTTTGTACTGCTTTTCTCTGCTTTCCACCCAGGCCTTGTTGATGGTGCGCTTCATCTCATCGTCTCCTTCCGCGTACATCTTTTTTAAAATGTTCATCAGCCCCTCGCTGGGGTCTGCGGTGTCGTAGGCAGCCTTCCTGCAAGACACATACACGTGAGGAGCTCAGGGACATCCAGCAACTCTGGCCAAAACATTAAATGCTAACACTGGTTTGAAATGGCCTGGTAAACAGTGAAGGCTTTGCTTTGGCGAAGTCCTTAGATCATGGCAGTCTCGCTCAGGTTCCAAGCAGGGAGAATCCTACGAAGCACCCTTAAACAAGAGCAACCTAGAGAGGCCTGTGGGGCGGGAGAGCATTTGGATGGGAAGCATTTTGCAGCAAACGTGACCTGGAGGCACCGCCCTACATTAATTTTAAAAAGCAGAAGTGAAATAGAACAGACACAGATAGTGCCAGTAATCGGTCTGTGTTACGTGACAAGTGAATAAAAACAGAGAAACGACCACACCGAGCTCTTTGAAGTGACCACATTCACAACCCAAAAGGATTTTTTTCTTCTGCTTCCCATTTTTCAGCTGACCTCCAGAGGTTAACTGGCTCCTTTTTAACACCTCGCATTTCAAAGCAAAACTGCCTCTATCCCATTTTCCAAAATCCTCTAGGTAGCTCCTTGTGCAGTCTAGCTGCAAAGCATGGCAGAGCAGAACAGATCAGCAGAGGGAGCAAGTTCCCCACGCTCTGGGCTAAGCACCAGCTGTGCAGGCCCAGTGCTCAGAAGCTGGGAGGTGTGTTTGTACATAAAATCATTATATGACATACTTTTTTTTATATATATATATATATGAAAGTTTCTTGTCCCCAGGCGTTTCCTGCTGTCGTTTACTTGCTCTCATAGGCCTATATACGTCTAAGCTACCTGCTGCTCCAAAGCACTTGGAGTGATACAAGCTGGCATAAGACTCTGCATAATCATCCAAGTAAACAAAGACCTGTTTGGCCAAAAGCAGGCTGGGATTTTTGTGCAGGCAGTTCACACAGAGGTGACAATAATTATTTTGACCAGCAGAGCTGCAGGGAATATATCTATGTATTTCTATACAATATACCCTTCACCTAAAGATGTCACCTCACTAGAGCAGCTTTTGCAAAGAATGCAGCCATCAAAGTGCAATTGAATCCTTAACTGGCTGATTCCCTTTAGCAATCTCACTGCAGGTCTTTATCTCTTGCATTTCCCATGATGCAGCCTTCATTATGAGCAATAGAACAGCAGAAGAGTGCCAAACAGCTACTGAAAATGTATCTTCTCTACTGCCAGTCCTACAAGCACCAAAAAAAATCCCAGTGTAATGGACCTCAAACATCTTAGGGGCCTGTCCCCCAGCCCAGTGATTCAGAGTCTGGCTGCAGTCAGAACAGTACAGACCACTCCCAGCAGTCCTAAGGCAACGTGGAGAACAAGAAATGGAAAACAAGATGGAGGGTTGAAAGGACACTTACTCCTTCTCTTTGCTTTCTTTTTCCACTTGAGTGAGACAATCCCATTTTTCCTCCCGCTTCTTCTTACACATCACAAGGACCGTGTCTGTCTTTATCTGTATAGTGAACAGCAAGGCATAAGTTTAGGCTGCTTCATGAAGGGAACCTGCTCACAAGGAATAAGATTAGCTTATAACATAAACCTCTTCCACACTCACAAATTCCTGAAATGTTTCAGCTATTCATTATTATGTAGCATACAAAAATTATAGCAGGTGCTCAGCTTTAGGGCACGAAGTATTAACCTCACTGTGGACAATTTCAATGGTGTAATCATCAGAATTCTAGTACAGAACTACAGTACCAATACAGAAGAACGTTAAAGTGCTGCATAAACACCGTTCAGTGATTCTCAGGATGCTCAGGTACCCAGGGCTGCCTGGCAGAGGGGTCTAGACTTCCTACTGGACTTCTTTCTCTAAGCACACCAAGTTCAGGTAGAGGCTCTTCCAGTTTCTCTCTCCAAGGATAAGAAACTAGTTTTAGGGTATTGCCTAATCTTGCAACATGTTTGCAAGTTACAAACAAAGCCTGTTTAATTGCAACCCTGACCTAAATTTCGCAAAGAACTCCCACTTGCCACAGCAGACAAGAGTCTGCTGCTGCTTAGCAAGTACGTGACCACTGCTCACTTTCAGCCCATATTAAAAATCACTAGAGCATCCCCTTCATTTATTTCAGCTGTTTCAATTTCACTCTGTCCTAGTTTTAGGGCAATTTCAAATTGAACCATCGTTTCTTCACATCCGATGTCACCACGTGCAGCTCAGAACACACACGAGGTGTGTGACACCTCCCTAAGCCTGGAAAGGTGCTGCAAGTAGCAGGGCGTGGCTATCACCAGCTGCAGTCAGCAGCAGTAAAATGTCACTAATGTTCTGGTTTCAGCTGGGATAGAATTAATTTTTCCCTTGGAAAATTAACCCCCGCAGGGGTTAAACCACACCACCAGCGTTCAGTACTGGAGCAACACACCCTCACCAAGGCAGAGCAGGTCTCAGACTTTGCTTTGGGAATTAAGCCTCTTTAAGCTTCCCAAGATTTTGGTCTGCAGACAAATTTCTTGGACCTTAAAACTGCAGAGAATTTCTCAGAGGTATTTAAAAGCATAAAGATGCAAATGGATGCTTGGTGGAATTTTCTACTTAATTATTTCTGAAATCCTGTTGGAGAGCTATTAAAAAAAAAAAAAGCATAGAATATCCAGACATGATCTTTTGAAATAGGATTCCAGAGGCTAATTCCACAGCTGTGACAATCAGAGATTAATAAGAATCACATTCACAGTGCAGAGACTTTACAGTAGAAGGGAGAGACTGAAGGTTAGGACCAAGTCTCCTGAAATAGAGCCAGGCAATGAACATGATACTTTGTGAGGGACCTAAATTATCTCTTAACAGACAAGGTGTCTCTAACAGACCTTTCTAGAGCTGCCTTCCACAGAGATGGGCTTCAGGAGGTTGTTGAAGGTCATGGTGTAGTTCTTTCCATTCAGATTCTTCACCAGCAGATCAAATGACCTGGAACCGGAAAGTGGAGGGTGGAAAGGCACAAATATTCCAATTATTGCAATGTCTGAAAACCCTTCAGCAGACCTTTATCTTAGGAAAGCAGGTGTATTTCTTGGGAAAGCGGGTCAACAGGCTTGGATTAGTTTATTCCCAGGGCTCTCCAATGTTCAGCTGGATTTCAACACTAAGCAATTAAAAGGACCAATCCTGACTTCACAAGAAATCAAGATCTCCAGGGTCCTTTCTACCTCACTGATCTCCTACAACCTTGGAAAGGCAGATTTATTTAATGTACATTTAAGTTCTATCAGCATCAAAAAACCAGATGTCCTGTCAAGCGTGGTGAGGTGCAACAAGCAGTTGCAAAATGAAAACATCCCTCTAAGGAGAGCTGTACTTAAGAGTATGTCTTGAGTGCTACTAAAAGCTAATACAGCTCAAGTTTTTAAAAAGAAAAAGGGAGTGTGGAGTAAGGGTTGGTCCAACACTCCTGCATTTCAAACAGTGTTCCTGTTGTGGTACAACCAGATGAACTCACCTCTCCGTGAAATTCACCTGCACATTCTCAGCTGGAAGCTTCTGGACTCCATTTAAAGAGATGTAAATCTTCACAAACTTATCTGACTGATCCCAACCTGCAAGTGGAAAAACAGAGATTAACTTCTACTTTTCCTCCATAAGCTTCACGCATTCCATTCCAACTCCCTCCACAAACTCCCCTAGAATGATTACGATCTCTGCCTTAGTTAAACAATCTTCAGAGGGATACGGGGAAAACATGAATTATCCAGGAATAACTTGAGAGCAAAAGCAGGTCTTTACATGTAGCCCTGTTCCCACATTCCTGCAAATTCTGAGAAAAAACATACATCAGCTGAGGTGAAAGGAGAGCAACCCCATCTGTGCGGGGGGACTTAGAGGCAGCTGTCTGCTCCTGCTGCAGTTTCCTTGACCCACTTCTTCCCCTACTCCCTGCATCTTGAGCAATTCCCTCTCCTCTCACCTACATGGCAAGCAGAGAAGCCAAAGCTCCCTCTTTTACTCCTGCTAAGCACTAAGTAATGGAAAAATACCAGCTGGTACATAAGGGATCTTTAATGCATCCCACCAGCACCATCACACAAACAGGATAAATACGCATCGGGGTTGGGATGGCTGGGTAAGCACGTGGTAGCTTTTAAAGTGGGGTCTTCAGCATGAAATAAACGCTTAAGAAGGTTTTGCTATAATGATAAGTGGCAACTCTAACTCACAGTAATGCCACCCTGCCTCCTCTTCAGAGAGATGTTAGAAAAATAATCCTACCATAATTGTTTATTTTCACTGTGTACCCTCCCAGCGACGACTTTTCTTCCTCTGCCACATCTTTTGGCTTGGGTGGAGGCTGGTTCTTGATTTCCATCTCCAGCTTGTGTTTCTCTGCCAGCAGGACATCACGCACCCGCTTCCTCGTGGCCTTCGCCAGCAGTTCTTTAACCTCCTCCAAATCTTTCTGCAGCTGGTTCAAAACCAAAAGGTCACATACACATCAGACACAGTCCTTCGTGCCCAGGGCTCACAGCTGAGCTCTTCGCGACGCTTTCCCGCTTCCCAGAAGCTTCAGGTTTATCAGGTCATGAGTTTCGTTTCCCGCTACACCCCGTTAAACGGAGCCATCCCTTCCCCACCCCCTGTGAGAGACAGATAAATAGATAGATAGATAGATAGATAGATAGATAGATAGATAGATAGATAGATAGATAGATAGATATCCTATGGATATATAACCACGCAGAACCACATATGTAGAGCCATTAAATCTGACAGAATGGGCCAGGTCGGAAGGAAACACAATCTTGTCCAACCTCCCCGCTCAGGCAGGGCCATCTTACAGCACATGGCCGTTAAGGCCGGGGAAAAAACACCTCCAAGACCATCAGCTCCAACTCGTTTTAGGCTTTCAGCGTCTAACCCTTCGTCGTTTAAGGAACAGCCCGCACCGCTGCCCCGACACGCCCCGCCGCTCGGGGAGACCCCCGCAGCCCCGGGCGGACAAGGGGCTGCCGCTCCCGCCCCGCTCCGAGCCGGGCCGGGCCGGGCACGGACCGCAGCGCCCGGAGCCGCCGGGACCCGCCTCACCTCCTCCCGCGCCGCGGCCATGGCGGCTCCCGCTGGAACCTCTGGAACCTTCCGGCCGCGGGAAGTGACGGGACAGCGCCCGCTCCGCCCCTCGGGAGGAGGGACAGGGAAGCCTCCCGCCTCCGAGCGCTGAGGGGTAGGAGGGACATGGGGCGGGACATGGAGCCTTCCCGCCCCCGAGCCCTGAAGGACGGGCGGGACCAGGAGCTTTCCCCTCCCCGAGGGCCTGAGGGGCGTGAGGGACCGGGCGCTCTGCCCGCCCCGAGGCGCTGAGGGTGCCGCCCTGAGCTTGCTGAATTTTGGGGGTTCGAGGAAGGAAAGCATTTGGCCTTCGAAGCTGACGTGACAGCGTGGTCTAGACACCTTGCTGGTGTCTCTGGCCATTTCAACCCGCAAATGGCAGCAAGAGTTAACGCCTCTGCGGTGGTTTGCGTGAACCTCTGTGTCTAAGTGGCTTGGTTACGAGAAGCCTTGCGCCGGTTTTCGAACTCGATTTCAGTCGTGAGTTCACGGAGTTTCACTGTAAGTGGCACCTGTCCTTCTGTGGTGACTCGTACCTGATGTGTGAGAGGACCTGGGTGTAACTCGTGTGTGAGGGGCCGAGGCCGAGACAGGGAGCGCGTTGTCTTTTGGTGATCAGCCCTCTCTGCCCCTGTTTTTGTGGCAGATGCCACAGAGCTCATGGCCTCGAACAGTTTTGCGAAACAAACGGGGTGTTTTCCTTCTTCGGGTAGAGAATAATCAAGTTGATGCGGTGCAGTCAATAACGATGGAAAGGGAAGAAATTTGCGTTCCCAGCCTTTAAAGGGAACAAGGCTCACAAACCGAGTGCCTTGTTTTGTGTTCGCTCCTCGTTTTCACAGAAAAGGTGGTTAAGGTTGGAAAAGACCTCCAAGCTAACTCCAACAAGGTTTAAGCTTTCAAGTTCTAAGCTTTCATCCATTAAAAAAAAACCCAATTCGACAGAAGCTGGGTGGATGGCACAGCTCCCCCAGCACGCACTGCCTCAGGGAGACCCCCACAACTAATGCTCAAAGAGCTTTCTAGAGCAAAACCAGAGCGTAAGTTACTGCTGGGAAGTTGTTCCTAACCTGTAATGTCACAACGTGATCTCAGGGAATGACTTTGGGAGTAAGAGAAGATTCAGTTATCAAACCATCTGGAAGTAAACGTAGCTTTTATTCACGAGACGTGGCTACACGTGTGTAAAAATACGCAGGTGTAATGCTACCGAAATCTTCTTTAAGCATTTTCCTCACTGAAAGAAGAAGATGGTTCTCACCATTCTCACTAAATCAGCGTTGTGAGCACCAACAAAAAAAGTTTCTATATCCCCAGGTCCCTGCTGGGCATTAAAATTTTCCACAAAAAAAACCAAAAAAAATATATAAGGCAACATCAATCCTTCTTTCAGTAGGAATGTGGGGGAGGCAGTGTTTGTCTCCAGATGTCCTTCATAAACAGTGAAAGCCAAGGCAGGACACAGCCCTTCAGTGTTTAAAAAGTCAATTTCTGTGAAAAACGTGCCAGTTGGGACACCTGTTTCACCAAGCTGGGGAATGCCAGCTAATTTGCTGATTTATCCGCTAAGGTTTTGGGTGTTTTTTTTCTCTTCTAAAGTGAATATCCAGGTTCTAATTAATCTGTGAGGATATTTACTTTGCAGAGGTATGGAGAAATTTGATGATGAATTCACAGAAACCCTGAACCCAAGGACTGATGTTCAAGCCTGCATTCCCCACAGCAGTTTTAACAGATGTTGTAGTGAGGTGTTTATTATAACCCTCTGCTGCAGTGCTTCAGGATCTGCAGTTGGGAAAGATCTGCCAAATTATCTTGTGGTTATGTTTCATTTTCATAGGAATGAGCTTAAGTCCTGACCATCTTCAGGAACAGCATTTGGAGACGGGATAGTTGATTTCATCCAGAAAATACAATATGGTATTTACTTCCACGGCATGTTTTCTCAGTTGGTTAAGGGCAGTTGCTTATTCAGGAATTGCTTCCTTATGATCTTTCTGTTGAACAGTCACTGAGACAAGAAAAACCTTTCTGTGGTTTTTTTCCTTATATACTAATCTGTGAGTTTCTCCACTCCCAGTTGTGGTCTTATATTAGGAAGTGCTCTTACTTTTACAATTTAAATTGGCAAATTTGTAAATCTAATTTCTAGGAGGAAAATGCTTTCATGACTCCATAAATGCAATTTGCTTTTTTTCCTGTGATTTTTTTTTTTTTAATCCAGTGTTTATTTAGTTTCCTTAAATCAGGAGCATTTCAGCACCCGTGGCACTTCCCTTTGAGTGGCAGCTTCCACGTGGAAGAGTTACCACTCTTGTCATGCAAAAAACAAACTCCACGCAGGTCTCCTGTGCTCAAAGCTGCAGCAGCATCTGAATGCTGCATCCTCTCCTGCCAAACACTTTGGACAGTGATGTGGAGGTAAATCAATACAAAATGTTACACCCGGCAAATTTAATCTTCCACTTTTCTCCCCCTTCACCTTCTTATCTGCCCCTGAAGTGCTGCGTGCTTTCCCAGTTATCTGGGAACAACGGCTGTTCACCTCAGGTAATAGGAAAGAAATCCCAGAGCAGTTGCTCACGTGCAAAAATGGTTTTATGAAGTGCTTGGATACTTCTGACTGTGGTAAATTGTTCTCTGCCCTGTTCTTGCTCAGCTGTGCCTCTGTTTGGAGTCCATTTCCATGGATTTAAGCTGGTTCTTGAGCAAATGGCTCGGGAAAATAAGCACCTAATTCCCATGTTGTTGTCCATTTCCATTTATTTTACAAGGCATCGTTCACACAATGATAACAAGGTACTGATCCAAACAACTCAGTAACAATTAAAAAAGTAAACATTTGTTGTGACCATGTACATTGAATTGCACTTTTAATAACAAGCATTACACTTATATTTCCATGTCGTACTTTATATCATACATGGATGACTTACCCAAGTACTGGCAGTACTGAATTGTTCTCAGTTAAAAGCCTGATCTCTCTGTGATGCTCTTTTTTTCCTAACTCTTTAGGATTTGTGAGCTTGGCACACACACAGATCACAAAGGCAATTCCAAACCTGGAAAACCTCCACTGTAATGGGGTCAGAGCTTTGATGCTGCTCTGTTTTCAATGGGCTGGAGTGAATCCACCTAAATGGCAGACATGGAGGGAGCTGGATCATGCTTGGTTAGACCCTTTTCTGTACTCATGTACCATCTTTTCCCAGTTCAGAGAAGCCAGGGAATCTTCTTCCCTGGAAAACAACAGTTCCCAAGGCTCCAGAGAGTACCTAGCACAGCTTTTGAGGGTGGTATCAGCAGCAATGCCAACCCAGGGATTACTGGAAACAAGGAATTGAGACCTGGATTAAAATCTGGGAACAACTGCTTGTTTGCATTGGTAGTACCATCCATGTATTATATAAAATACAAAAATAAGGGAAACTGTAGGGAAATTAGTACAGCCCAGGATTCTGGTGGTATCAAATCACAAATTAAATTTATGATACCAAATCCTTTTGATGTATTTATCCCATTGCTGTTCAGTTTCTTATATATTATTCTATATATAAGATATAGTTCTCCAAAGATACATCTATATTCCTTTACAGGTTAAATAAAAGCAAGTCCCACTGAATAAGAAAATAAGAGGAAGTAATGTCCTAATTCTCTACCCATATCTTTTTTCTGTTTCGGGTAAAAATAGCACGAAATACATTCAGTAGCAAAGCAGTTGGAATCCAGGAGAAACAGAGAGCCCTGTGTTCCTGGAGAATTAACCTGTACAGTCCTGAAGGAATTTGTGTAGACTTCTGACTTGGGAAAGATAGGATCTTGATTAATGCTGAGCATTATTTATCCAGCTGCAAATTCCTCCCATCTGCGGATTAGCCCAGTTCTAAAGGCTGCTGTGACACACACCCCTAACCCTAAAACTGGAGTGCCTCATTGTGTCTCCCCTTAGTGTTCGTGGGACAGCTCCCAGTAGGGTGTCAGCACAACAGACAGACAAGTAATGTGGGTTTACCCTGTGTTGGCTGTCCAGGACAGCCAGCTGAGTGCACAGCAGCCCCTGCAGCGGGGTCCCTGTCAGCCACAGCAGCCCCTCGGCCTCGAGGGGAACCTCTCTGCCCTCTCTCTTCACAATCAGTCAGTGACACTCGCTGCGCTTTTCTCTCCAGCAGCTGCAAGAGCACCAGCACTGTAAGGTAAGAGTGCTTCTGGTTTCAGAGCCAAAGGTGTTCAGGCTTAGGAGATGATGCAGAAGTTGCCAGTTATCCCTGAGTCTAACAGTACATCAAAGTCAGAGGCATAGCTCTCCCACACATACAAGTAGTTTCATGGATTTCACTGCAGCTACTTAATAGAAGGAAGGGAACAGCCCTACGCTGGTCCTGTGGAAAGCATGGCATGTAGCTTTCAATGTAGCTTTTGATACTTCAGTGCCACTAAATGCAGATTTTTATTTACTCCTTAACTGCCACAGTCACGGAGTGGCACCATGACCCTGAAGTTAACGGGATACTTCGTGCTTTGTCAAGGGTTGCTGAAATTCTTGCAGTTCTTGGCTCTCCCTCTCCCTTGTAAATAGCTGTTTTGATTTAGAGTTGTTTTTAACACAGTGGCAGAGATAATCATTTATCTTAGAAGAAATTTCAAGGGCCAACCAAGAGAAGTCCTTTAAAGGTCTAAGAAGATAAAAAAATACTGCTTACCCATGTCAGCACTTCTAAGGTAGCTGCAGCAATGTAACTCAGCTGTAGCAAAGTAAATCCTAATTAATGGGCAGGACAAGGGTGGGTTTGTCAGCTGGCAGGACTGATTACACGGCTGAGTACCTTCCCTGAGACTGCTTTTACTGAGCATTAATGCAGGTGGACCTCAGGGATTTTGCAGTTTCTTGGCTCAACTCCCCACATCATATTTTCTTGTTGTTTTTTTCTTTTCCTTTTTAATTTTCTCCAGGTACATTTAGAAATGTAAACTAAGTGAAATACTTTAGAGTATTATGTTTGGTTCACAAAGATAATACAAGACTGGTTCACAGATGTACCACGTAAGTAAATCAGCCTTGCTTCATTTAGCCTGTAAAGTGCTACAGTCAAAGGAAAAGCAACTGTTTAAAGTGAAAAAAGTACTTTTTTCCTTTTTTTTGTCCCCCCATATTGGGCATCTCAGGAACAGATTAGAATCCAACAAGATAAAACAGTTCTAGTAAAAATATTCCTTGGAGGTTTGTCCCTAATCAAAGTACAGGGTTCATTTCAGGATGGTGCATTTTCAATAAAATTAAAAAACAGGATTTCATTCCACATACATATTTGTAGAATTCAAACTCAGACTCAGGAAAAGAAGTTAATCACTCCAGACTTGCAAACTCTTAGCTGTCCCAGTGCCACACAGAAATAAGAGTTTCAGTGAGACTTGGATGATGCTTCCTGCTGAAAAGCTGGACAAGCAGCCAGCTCTCCCTGACAGATCCGTCAGGAGTAGGTGTGCAGGTCACACACAGATGTTTCCTGCAGGAAGCTGAATTCCCCTGCAGCACCTACAGTCAGCAGGTAGAATTCTAGCCTGCCTGGTTTAATCCCGCAGTCCTCCTCCTTTCCTTGTTTCTGAACATTCACCAAGGTAATGCCATAAAGCTATTTCCTTACTCTTTGGGTAGTTTTGGGAAGACAAATGTTACTCTTTCAAATGCCGCTGCTACAAACGCTTCCTGGGATCTACAGCTGGAAGGTGGAATTCCTTTACGTCACTGCCTTCTGGAAGTTCCTCGTGGTGACGTAAGCCAGCTTCCAGCCTGCAGGAGTTTGGAGGCATCACAGCTGGCAGGTACCAAACGGGGGTTTGTTCCAGAAAGTCAGAGGGCTGCTACACTGAGAAACGGGATGGTGTGTCAGAGCTAATTCCAGGAACGTGGGGAGATTATTCACCAGTTCCTTTCTGATCAGCTGGGCAAGTCCCACTCCCATGACCTGCCTGCACCCATTGGACCCCTTGAGATGATTTAAACTCAGTCACTTGGCAAAAGACAAACTGGGGGGGGAAGGAGGGAAATCCACCCACATATTTTTTTGTTGCTGTTTTTAATCCTCTCCAGTAAGTGCCATAACAAGGACAAGGGTCAGGACAAGGGGGAGCTGGAGGGATGAGCTCTTTGATCAACTGTGAGCTGTTAACTCATCTGCTCAGGGAACCACAGTATTACACATTTTTTTCTATTACTATTACTGCATTTTTCCAATCAAGGTTTTCAGTCCACTTCTAGGTATGATTAAAGATAAATGAAATGAGACATTCAGACACTTGTCAAACCACCAGTGTCACTCAAGGGCACGATACACTCAAATGTAACAGTCAGATGTTCACCAGGTATCCTTAAATGTCACTTCAGATTTATTACAAATTCAGATTCACAGCTGTGGATTGTGAAGCAGAACTGGTAAGTGAATGACTAACGCTGGGTTTAGTCCCACAAGAGAATGGAAACATTTATGCAAATATGAGCAAGAAAGTGATGAGGGAAAAAGACCTTTGCTAACATTTGCAAAAGAAATTCCTTCTGTTCCCCCCCCCTTCTTTTCCTCACTGCATTAATATTTACAGATAATCACTGTTCTTGCAGGTACATTTTAAAATACTAAATTTTTTTAACCCCTTATTCTTAGAGGAGAGAATGGTGTCAGGATGCTGATTATATTTTGATCTCTACTTCAAACAGCTGACTGCCTTTCAGAATCTTTACTTTGGCACTGGTAACATTAAATCTGTACTACCCTGTTGAAAATAATTCACAATTATGCTTGACAACAAAGCACAAGATGGGTATCATTGAATTTTATTGTACAAAACTGACAAGGTATGGCATTCCTTAGAATTAAAAAAAAACAAACAAACCAAACCAAACAGACCAGAACTAATGTCCCTGGAACAATTTTGCAAATGGAACAATTAATACACAACCTTTAGTCCAGCAACGACATTTACCTGCAAGACCATGTTTAGACATGACAGGTATAATTAAAAAAATATTCCATCAGTTCAAGCAATAGTTTAATTTTCCATGAAATAAGTATTTCTATAAACACTTTATGTTCAGTCAAAACAAATGCTCTTGAACTTTCTTACCTTAAGAGATACAAAACAACCAGACAGGTTTGGGAATCACCAGAGAAGTCTACCCCCACAGGAAAGTCTAGGGTTTGTATTCCACTTGAAAATGCTTGTTTTTATAAAAATAAGTAATAGCAATGTAGCATTTCCTAACCAAACACTTCTAGCAAACAGATCTTGCTTCTGTGATGTTTTATTCATCAGTGCAGCACAAGCCTTTTGGGTATTTTTTCTGATACCTCATTTCTATGTCAAATTTGGAATTTGAATGTAGACCCAGGGAAAGGTTTTCATTAGTTTTATTCATAAAACCTACCCTTTATTGCACAGGATTTACAAAAGGTCAAAACTATGCCGGGTCTTCACTCTGCTTCTCAGCCAAAAACATCAAATGAGCATTAGCTTTCCCTTTATCCCAGTGGAAGGAATTATTCCTCGGAATTCTTAGTATAAACACGAAATTAAAAAAAAAAAAGGGAATTAGGCAACTTTATGTTAAATTGCAGCTGAGCTGTAAACAGCCATCAAACAAGAGCGCTACAAAGAACTGCACTACTTGCACTTCTGAAGGAAAACCAGTCCAAACTAAGGGATTGTCGGGGAAGCTCCCGAGGGCTGTGCCAGGAGAGCACAAGCCCATCTCTGCTATGGCCTAAGCTTTACAAAAAGTGCTTCTCTGCAGGACGCCGTCGCTGCCATAAACGGGGACGGTCCCAGGGCCTGCGTCGTCCCAGCCACCCGCACTGAGCATCCCAGCCCCAGGACTGAGCAGCTGTGCTCCCCAGGGAGAGGCTGTGCTGCAGGGCTTCACACTGCCCGTTCTCTCCCTCCCTCCAGAAGAAGAAAAAAAAACCTTCTACGCAAGATAAAAATAATTTCCAATTAGTCGTGTATTAAAGACCTAGGTTTGAAGTATTTATTTAACATCTAGTCGTATAAAATAAAGTGTAAAAGTATGAAGGTATCAGAACGTGGCTTTCAGCAAGGCAGTTTGGGAAGTAAGAATTCAACATAAACCGGGAATTGCTTTCCCTCCCCCACCCCCTTTGTAAAGGGTCACATCAGAAAATGAATGAAAAACACCGAAGAATTTCACTTCAAGCCTGCACTCCTGCCTTTTGTCCTTTCCCCAAGAGGAGGGACCACTGGAAGGATCCTCCAGGGTTTCAGCTGTGTTGTTCTTTGTGCTCTTGTGCCGGGTGTGGCCGGAACTATGTGCTGCCCTCTCTGGGGGGCAGGGGCGGCTGGGGCTGCGCCGGGGCCTGCGTGCCTGTGGCCGTTTTGATTGAGTTCAGGGTTTTGCTAAACCAAGAGTTTTTGGCAGCTTGGATTTCGTTCATAAGGGCTCCTCTCTGGTGCTCCAGCTCCTAAGAAAGCAAAATGGTCAGAATTGATCAAAAAACAATTAACTAATTAAAAAAAAAAAGCATCCACACACTCAGTCCCTGCAGTCCAGCACTTTCCTTGCAACCTCCCAGGCACTGGGGAGAGAAGGCAGATGGAGACTGCAGAAACAGCACGAGATATTTAGATACACAAATAAAAACCTCTGCTCTTTTTAAGACAGATTTTTTTTCTGGAAGTTCGCAGATACACAGCCACGCACGAACGTGCTCTCTTTTGGAACAATTTCTTGCAGGGTTCAGAGCGATCTTGGACTGAGCGCAGCGAGGTCTGTGAGCGCCCTGCTGTACTTGGGTTCCACGTACCTGAATTTTGCACTTGGCTTCCACGAGCTGCAGTTTGGTCTGTGCGAGTTCCAGCTCCATCTCTCTCAGCTGCTTCTTCAGTGCATCCTTCTCGTCATCTATTTCAATGCCTTTGTTGTCTGTGCTTACAGCAGGCACCTTCAGAGCCCCCTCCTTGCTGAAAATCTCACTGCAGTGTTTGCAGGCCATCACTTTACCCTGAAATACCCAGAAAGCCCATTTTTAATCCACTGTACAGGAGATGCTGTGCTTCTTGGAAGAGCCTTTTTTGTGTCAGACTGCCTCAGTCTCAAACTATCTAATACTGCAGTTCTATTTGGCATGAAAAGAATTTCAGAAGTTCACAAACAATTTCCAGAGTATGTTAAACACTATAAAAATAGCTAAAATCTACCCACCATGCTCTGTCTAAGCACAGAGACTTTGGTCCTATGTTAGAATTCCTCCTGCTACCAAAGCTTTGTAACATTTTGCAGTGTTTTGTCAGCACAATTCAGGAGAGTAAATTAAACTCTGAGCAGATTAAAAAGCTGGCCTGGCTCACACAAACTAAAACAGGATATTGAGCTATTTCAGCAGGTTACAGGAACATCAATCCTAGAATTATTTTATTTATGTTCTTAGCAATAACACGAAAAAGTCACTAAAAAGCAACAAATCCAGTTCAGGTTCAGTACTAAAGAAAGATCGAGAACCTACAGCAGAGAGAAACCAACTCTGCCCACTCAGCAGTGACAGAGCAGAGGGATGGAACTGTTACCTGACCAGGAAACGTTCACCTCTTACACAGATGTTCTTGGTAAGGGGTTTAGAAAAGGCACAGGAACCCTATGGAAGTTCTGGGGATGGCCCGAGCTGTGCCATCTGATTTAATTACTTAAGCCAATTCTGCTTGAATTACAGAAACCCAAATATAAACCTCGTCCAATCTGGCCAATTCCAACACCTCTACTGTGCACACTGAGAAACCAACACTTTTTTTTTTTCTAGAGAGTCTTTTTTCCCCACCAGTTCAGCAAAACATCGAAGTAAATACTCTTTTCTCTACAGTTTTCCAGGAAAAAGAAAAGCCAAGTATTACATGCTCTTCAGCCTGAGAGTTTCACCCTGTCTAATATAAGACAAAGAACTGTGAAAGAAAATAAACCTTTTCCTTGCTTAAATCTGCTGAAAAATGCATGTGGGGCTACTGAACTTCAGACTTCAGTTCACATTTTGTCCTGTATCCCGACACATCCCATATGCAGAGGCTCGTTCTCACCTTCACAACTTCCAGTTCATCTTTACTGGCCGCCTGTTGTTTTTCCAGCCTGGTACTCAGCTGGGAACAGATCTGGAACAGAGAAAGCAGCCTCTTATCTCAAGTTTCCTGGACTCAAATAGAACCTGTGCTTTTTAACAGTGATTTTTGATAGAAAAAACCATTTCTTAAATTCTGCCTCACCCAGGGATGTGCATCCCCCCTAACAAGTCCACTGCTGCTGATCATGGTAAAAACCCAGCACCATTCAATACAGAACCTGAACAGACACTGGGACGTTTTGTGGATGAACTGGTTTATGATGTTTTTGCTGCATTATGGCACAGAGTACAGAGGCATTCACCCCACAGCACTAAAATTAGCTGAAAGACAGGTTATTCCTGACTGCCTAATTAGGAGGTTATTAGGAAAACCACAACAATATTTATGACGGATTACAAGGTTGCTCTGAGGGCCTGAGGGGTGGTGGAGCTTATTTAAAGGATGAGATCTGCCACACTGAAAATGCAGCTCTCGGGACAGGCTGAAAGCAGAAACACAAGAAAGAGCCTCTGGAACAGTACCTGTTTATACTCTGCAATAATGGCTGTGGTTTTCTTGATCTCAGATTCCGCCTTCTCCAGCTGCTTCCTGAAGACTTCCTTCAGCTAGGAAGTGAAGGAGAGAAGTTACCCAGTACACTGACAGAAGCTCTCAAAACGCATCATCAGGTTGTTCTCTGTGTGTCTCGCTGTGTTTACAGCAGCTCTACAGCTGCATCTCACCAACCTCCAGTGTCAGATTTACTCAGTATAGAAATCCTTATTGTATCAGTGATAACCCAAAGTTTTTACTGTGACTTTTTTACATAAAAACCAGGGTATCACTTTTGAGACCTCCACATTAAGACACAGAGGATTACAAAACTAAGACTGAATATTTTGCAAATCAGTATGAGGACAGATCTAGTCAGCAAAATTCTCCCAGCCCTCATCCCTGCTCTGCTGTTGGTTCCAGCTTCAGGCAGGAACACTTTATTTCAGCAATCCAGCAGATGAATCCAGAACAGGCTCTTACAAGGCAACAGCTCCTCATTTAGATAATCAAAAGAGGTCTGATGTCCTTAACTGCGATTGCTCACTGCCAGTGACAATGACTGTTAAATCCTGGGAAGACGATAAGCTATGGAAAACTAAACATTCAGAGATCAAGTAAAGGGAAACGCCGAAGAAAAAAACTACCTTGGCACTACAAACTTATAATTGCAACTGCATTTTGAAGACAAAATCCCTTCTGCAGTTGCAACACATGCAGAGTTTTCTGCATATCCTTCTGCTTGCGTTTCCTAGCTCAATGGGAAAAGCTGGAAAATGCCTTACCTGAGCAGTTTCTTCCTCCTGCTTCCGTTTCTCTTCCTCAGTCTCCACCAGCTTCTGTTTGGTCAGGAGAAGTTCCTTGTTCAAAACATCCGCTTTGTCTTCAGCCTAAAATCAGAGACACTGGTGTAAATCAGACCTTTTCTGTGCCAACACAAACCCACTGGGATAGACAGCTCAGAACTACTGCAGATTCAGGTTCTAGCATTGCCTTTTCCTGCCCTGTGGAATCTGGGAAACTGTGCAAAAGGACCCTTTGGCCAAGTGTTTTCCTATGCCCACACAGGCACAGATACTCTGTCCTAACGCAAACAACGATGTATAGGGTATTTTTGTTGGGATCAGTTTTCATCTAAGTGAGGGCAGCATGTTTAGCTCCTGTGTAACTTCAGATAACTCATTTCTTTAATCTGTAAGCAGAGAAAACGGGTAACTGTAAAAAATGTAAAAACTCTATGTCCCCTGGGAGATACACGGGGCACCCTCTCCACTCCTCCTGTTCAGTAATGAGGTGCAGGACAGGTAATAGTTGTGGTCAAATAATACTGAGTTTGCTGAAAATCCAAGAGGGAAAAGGGCATTGGAAACGAGAAGTAACCGTACAGGACTTGTCTACAAGCTGCAGTTTGGTTTTCTACCACTGCTGGTGGTATCAGCTTATCTTTCTGCCACAGTGTTCATTCTTAAAGAGGGTGTTAGTGGGGATTGTGGGCAGCAGAAGCAGCTCCACCAGGGCCACAAGTGAAGAGATGGACTGAGGATCCCTGCATGGCTTAGTGTGTACAAGGCTGTATGGGAGAAAGGAAAACAAGCAGTGCAAGAACGGAAAATCGATGAGCTTGACATCTTAGAACAAAAGAACTCGGGGATTACATGGTCTTTTTGATGAAAGATCTGTTTTCAGATATGCTTTGAAGGAACTGCAAATCCTTCCTCCTTTCATGTGCTCACTCCAGTTTCTCCAAGCACCTGCAGTGGTGTTTGGTGTCCTGTCCTTGCAGATGAGGAGTGCAGTAGCACAAAGCTTTTCTTGCAGTGCCTGGGAATGGAGGCAGGGGGTGGGAAAACTTCCTGGAGCCACTCTTGTCTACAGAAAGACTAGGAAAGTGCGGGAGAGCAAGGAACGGGACTGGCACAGGGATGTGCTTGGCAGCCTTGTTGTGACGCTTGAGGAGAAACAAGCCCGGACAGCAGCAAAGCTGCTCCGTGGACAGCTGGAATTCCCAGGAAGACAGAGCTCCTCAGCACACGGCTTTTGGCCTCCATGTGAGCCTGCCTGCTCCACCATGCAGAGCACATCTCTCTTCTCACCCAGACACCTCTCAATTTTAGAATCCCACGGATCCAAACCATCACAGCCTAACTGTCCAGGATCTGCCCAAGCAGAGATACAGCCTGCACAGCTGTGGTCAGTGATGTTTACAGTTCTGAGGTTAGATAAAGCAAGCCAAAATACCTGTGGGAAATCCAACTGAGAGGCCCTTGCAGGCAAAGATTTTACATTATAAAAGGCACCACAGCAAGGGGCTAATCACAAGATGTGGTGGGGTCTGACCCTCCTTATTTAGTACCTTAACAACAGCTGTCACAGCGTTTATCAATGCCACATAAAACACCTCAGAAAGAGAGGGCTGATTGTGTACTCTGAAACCATCCCTGAGGCAAAGGGCTGTGAATGCTGCTGCCCTCTACATTCCTGTCCTCACAGGGAACAAGAGGAGTTATCAACAAACACACAGGAGCCCTTCCAAGTTTTGGTGCCATGCCACTTCATTATCTCTGAGCTTTGCTGGCTGTACTAAAACTGCTGTGAAAAACAGATCCACGTAGACATTTTGCAAGGCAACTTCCCTTGAAACGAGTCTTTCAAGGAGTATGTGATGCCTTTTTCAAGGAAATGTTCGTTCTGTGGTATCTGCCTAAAGGTTATGGCTTACGTTTTCTAAGCAATCCCCAGCAGAGGAGGTGCAGTTTTGGCCAGACACCACTGAATGTGGAAATCCAGCTGACTGCAGCTAGGAGTGAGGCTGTCAGGAAAACAAAGGCACAAATAATTACACTTTTGATGCTGTGTTATGCTCTCGCTGGAGCACAAAGCTGGGCTCCTAAAGCTGGTGTTGCCCAGCCTGATCTGGGGCCCGTCTGTGTGAGCATCACCTGGTCCAGGTCATTCCGTAAGGCGATCTTGCTCGTGACAAGCTCGTGGGCGAGGTCATCGTTCTCCTGCTCCAGCCTCATGCTTGCTTCTTGGAGCCTGCGGTTCTCCCTCTGCGGAAGGAAAGGAACAACCAAGAGAGCAAGTTAATCCTTACCAATACCGCGGAGAATAAACGCGTGTACTGTGCGCGTAAAACACCGAGGGGGCGAGAGTGCACATTCAGACAGGGCTGCTGCTCTGGGAAACAAGAGTGAATTAAGCCAGCGGTGCAAATGCAGCTATTCCACTTACGTCCCAATGGTCTGTGTCACCAGGTGACACACTGATTGCAGTGTTGCCCTGTCAAAAGTAAACACAGACCTCTCCACAAAAGCACTTGGTTTCTGCTCACTCATCATCTGAAGAAATCAGGCAGATGAAATCCCACCCAGCAGCAGAGAACAGGGACCAATTAAGAGTTACTCATAATGCTTCCAATCGGAAGTAGAAAGCTGTCCTGCTCCACTTTACAAAATTCTGTCTGCAGGGATCCATAAAAATAGTCCATTCTGTAGATGATATGGTGCCAACTTCCCATCTCCTGCGGAACCAGCAGAGCACAGCATTTAGCAGGGAAGTCCCTACAGCTCGTGTATCCTGCACTGCCATTTGTGCCCTCTCTGTAACCCACACCAGTGGCACCAGCGTGTGTTTTACAGGAAACCCGCTGAGCCACAGAGAGGGGAGCTCACCCCCCAGCACGGCACCGGCCAGTGGGCAACGAGGGGAACACAAAACGGAGAACTGCAGGCCCTCACTGCACCACCCTCCCTGCCCACTCCACACAGGCAGAGATGGCTCCCTGGAGCACTAACCACAGAAGGGAAGTGCACAGGAGATGGTAATTCATAACAATGAGAACAATGATCAGGGGTTTTAAAAACCAGTCTCAGTGACTGTTCTTCTAGGGCTGAGAAACAGAACCATATCCAAAAGAGGGTTGTGGGTCAGTGGACTCCCAGGGGTCCAACATCAAACTCTCATCCTCATCTTCACAACAGCACAGCCAGGTGGGACAGATGGAGGTGCCCTCCTCAAATGGGTTTTAAGAGAGGAAAACCTGTGCCGGCCTTCGGTCACACAATGGCTTATCTTGGTACATCTTCTGTACCAGCACAGGCTGCAAAGGGCATCTGTGCCCTATGGAAATTCAAGGTAAAACACCACATTCATATGGAAACTCGTAGGTGGAGGAACAACAGCCTACATGCTGAGATTTCAAAATGGACCTCTTCTCACTTGGAAGGTAAATTATGTTCTCCAAGGCAAAACAAGAGAAGTCAGTATATATCAGCACTTAAGACAAAAACATTTCCAAGAGTTGTTCAGCGAACACATTCCCACAAAAGGTGATTTCTTGCATAAGCACATTATTCACCTGTTTTCAGTTCCTCCTGCCTACCAGCTAAGCTCAGATATTTTTTTCTCTCCAAACTCACCACCATGAAACTGCAATTTCCATTTCTGTTGCAAGCAGATTTTGCATGCTTGTCTTAAACAAAAACAGGACAAGTAGAGCTCTAAGAGGATGCTTAAAAAGGTCTCTTCTGTGTGGGAACTTCCTCTGTGGCAGGAAGCAGAACCTCTACAAATTCTCTCTCCTTAATGTGACCCTATTGTGCAACTAGACGAGGCACTGCCCTGTACAGGAAAGTAAGTTTGTTTCCTTTCCAAAAGATCGTACCCTGAATAACTTGTTTTGTACAGAAACTGTAAGTAAAACGCTTTTGTCTTAGCACAGTTAAGATAATCACTGCTAAAAGACACACAACTTTGGGGATCTTTCTTACTTTAATTGCACTGTAGCCTGGATGGGACAGGGAATTTTTAAAAGTAAAATTCTCCTCTAAGGATAAAATGAATTTTAAAGCATAAAACCAAATTGCAGCCAATCACCATCATCATCTCTAACATCTTTTTCCCTGTATTTTGTTCAGACCACCTTAGAAATGTTGATTTTTATAGACAGCAGGCAGCTGTCAGACCTGGCTTCACCTAAAACCTGGGAGCAGATCAGGGCAGTACCACTGCCAGGTGCTGCAGCACTGGTACCTCTCCGTAGGGATGGTGCTCAGGAGGAAAAAGCAGCAAATTCTTAAGACTTTCACAAAATAACCCAGTTGGCTTTAACATTTCTGCTATGCCTTTGCCAAAAGCTCCAGTGTCTGCAAAGCAAGCTGCAGTGTGAAGTTGAGAGTTCCTGCTTTGCACTGGCAGACAAGTGTGTAAGCAAGCTCGGTGCTGGAAATGCGCTATCCTCCTCTTAAACGAGAACGTACACGGCACGCCGGGAGAAGGCAAAGATCTCTTACCTTGGGCATCCGGTCAATGGCTAAGAGATGCTTTTAGCCCCTTCACCATACTCTTAGTCCAGCTGAGAGCCTCTCACAGGGCCACCTTTACTCTGCCTCCACGCAGGGCAGAATGCCCGATGAGATGGTTTGTCTTTTCCAGCTCCTCCCTCCCAGATCTAGCAGTGAAAAACTGCCTCCTTCCTCAGGAGGAAACTCTTAGTCTGCCTCACTCTAAATAAAACCTAACGTGACACAGTAAAGACAGAAATAGCCAATAGTGCTTTTCACGTGTAGCAAACTGTTTCCAATGGCTCTGAAATATGTGCAGGGTTTTATGAAATACGCTCGCAAGGACAAGTTCACCAGATGGAGCTGGTTCGTTACAGCAGGACTCGCATCCCAGGCAGCATTTTGTGACCTGGCATCAGCCAACTAGTCAGACCTGCTGGTTGTCCCTGGTGTAAACACACAGCTTCCTGCCTCTTCTCTCCACACCACTAAATTACTGACTGTGACAACCATTTCCTTCTCCTCGGCATTGCTCGGTTTCTACAATCTGTCAAATAAGAGATCCCTCTTTCCCAAATTCCTCCTTCTGGTTACAAAAGGTGGCTGGGTGTGCTCTGGTTAACTGTTAAAAGGAGGATACTGCATTTCCAAGAAGGACAAACACCGCTGATACACAAACAAACACAAATAAACTTACCTCCTGCAAAGTCACAGACCAAATACTGCTTTCAACCATTGGTGTCAAGACAGTGGAAACAGGATATAAAATAATTTTTAATATCAACAACAAAACCAAAAAAAATTGCTGATTCTTCAGTGGGTTTCTGGTTCTGAGTTCTAGAGAGTATATACTCCAGCTCCCATCAGCTGGATGGAAAGAAGGAGGCAGACTGGAAAGCAAGGCTCAGCTCAGGAAGACTGAAAGGCTGAACTCCACCCTCTGCTCCCTTCCAGCCTGCACCAAGGAGCAATTCCTGAGGAGATTAGTGGTGATGATACATCCTCTCTGAGCTGTACTCAAGTGGGGTGGAACGAGTCACCAACCTCCTTAAGCAATTCCGCCTCTGATGAGCAACGCCCTGTGCTGGGTTTGGCTGGGGCAGAGTTAATTTTCTTCACAGTGGCTGGCAGGGCAGTGGGTTGGATCTGGGCTGGAAACAATGTTGATGGGATAGAGATGGAGCTGTTATTGCCGAGCAGGGCTTGCACAGAGTCAAGCCCTTTTCTACTTCTTGTACCTCCCCACCAGCTTCTTCACAAGCCCAGTGGAAAGGGCTCTTGGCTGTGCAGGAGCTCTGCAGGAAAACACGTTGAACCTCCATGTGGAAGCCCCAAAGGCTCTTACAGCAACCCATCCAGGAGAACCTGCCATGGGAAGCAACACAGGGGCCCCTGGAGGTGGCTGTGTTTTCCCTTTGGTGACTCTGGAGAAGCATCCCCCAAACTGCCTCAGCACATTTGGTTTTTAGAAGCCACGGACAATGTCCCACACATCGAGAGCCATCATGCTTTTCCTCACGATGGTAACGTTCAGTTACCATGACCGAATGAAAATGAGCAGCGTATTAATTTTTGCTTCCACTTCAAACACACCAAAGGCTGTTATGTCCAACTTACACATTTATTCAGACACACAACTTCTCTGTTGCACAACGAGGTCCACAGAGGAAAAGGCAGAACAGAACAGCAGGGTCTGCTTGCAAAACACCAGCCCTTCTCTTTATTTTAAATCAAGTCTCAAGCTCAGTTCTGGAAGTTTATCATCAAGTGAACCCAAACCCTGCTATGTGAGGTGTTCTCAAACACAGAAAAAAACCTCCCATAATATTTAGAAAAATATCAATCTAAACTATATTACTACTTTTTCTCTACATACAACTCACTTTTCTTCCTGGCTTCTGTAGGCAATTTGTAATTTATTTTAACCAAAAGTCATGAAATCCGGTGACAAACAGCAATTTAGAACATATTTCCCTTTTGCACCTTTTAAAAATCTGACAAAAATGTGATAATTTGTTAAAAGCAATGGAAAATAAAGTGAAAAGATGTCCATAAAAACACACATTTTTCCTAAATAATACTTGTAAATACATCAGGAAACAAACACCAAAAATATCAGACTCTTTAATACTGTTCTTTTGGTAAGTCAAATCACAGTCAACAAGTAAAATCCAAGCTGGGCAGGAACTCTCGTGCTGAATTAACATGTGGAGCCAACCTGACTGGTCACTGGTGGGCCCAGTGCTGCCAACCCAGCCCACGTCCCTCTCTCCGCAGACCATCAAGGCCTTCATTTCCTCCCCGGGCTGGCCCGCAGGGGTGTCTTACTCAGACATCCTCCACCACTGCAGCTCACAAGGCCCGTGTCTCTGCGGCCCTGACAAACCTCTGTGGCAATAAAAACTGTGCCACGCTGCAAACAACAAAACCTCTAGAAATGAGAGCTGAAACGTATCACCAGACTGAGAACTCGTTTCTTTCTTGAGGAATGTTCCGCAGGGATCTCCACTCCAGCGATCCCATCCATGAAAGGTCCTCTTCCCCGGGCAGGAAACCAAACCCTTGTTTTGTTCCGGGCCCAAGGCTGCAGGGCCGTGGGGCACAGCCCACACAGAGGAGCTGACAGCAGGGCCCTGCTCAGGGGCAGGGCTTTTGTCCTGTCCCAAACCAAGCCCAGCCCTGCACTGGGGCTGCCCCAGGGGCTGCAGAGCACTCACTGCAAGGACCAGCAAACAGCAAGGCTGGCTCTCCACTTGCTGCCCTTCAGAAACGCTCCTGAAAGGTCAATTCCTACCAACCTCAGCTTGACACAGGCATAAAATGTTAACAAGCAAGACAAGGAACAAAGAACACGTACAAGCATTTTTCCATGGCACCCATCAACTGAAGAATGTGCCTGAACTTTGAACGCAACTAACCAGTTACGGGGACTCTCTAATCACAGCACTGCTAAGAGGATCAGACCCAATCCAGCTTAATAAAAAAATCCACAGCGAGTTTCAGAAGTGCAAGCCAAAACCCTGGGCTGTGATCTTGACTGTGACAGTGACTCACAGCAAGAGTGGCCCAAGAGTCACTTTCTATATCCTCTTTTGCAGCTTGGGATAATGTTCTTCACTGTTCATCACCCATGATTAACTAGTTAATATGCTTCCACAGAGCTTTAAAGAACCTTATTTGTTTTCTAAGCATTATTTTAATTCCACAGTACTATAAGTGAACCACTGAAAAAATACTTAGAAGTTAATCAGCAGCAAGTTGTGTTTTTTCCCTAAATAGGTCATGCTTGCTATTGGCTCTTGGCTGCTACAGCCGTCCCAAGTCTTACAAACAATAAAAAACTACACTTAAAATATAATTTTTCACAGATAAATGCTTTTTATAAAAGCAGTCAGTTTGACTTTCTCTGTACCTGTAAGTCCACCTTGCCACATTTATGAGGAAAGGCACAGTCTCTCACTACAGATTTCCATACTTTGGTTTTCTAACACGATGCACTTTCCTTACATTCCCAGACCACTGGAATAAGATTATTCAGCACTCCATGCTCCTGGCAGACTCTGTACCAACGGCAACGTCCCTTAACATACTAAGGCACAGTGAGAACAGCAGGCAAACAGTACAGGGCTATGTAAGCAGTGTCAGTTCCCAGGGATCCTGGGCAGTGGGCAGCTCCACCTGGAGAAAACGGCATTCTTCAAACCAGGGGGAGCAAGGACCAGATCCCAAACACTCAGTGCGGGCTGTGCCCAGGGGCAGAGCCTCCAGCACACAAAACCCACAACAAGGGAACGCAGCTGTGGCAGTGAGAGAAATTCACCGGCAAGATAAGCAAATCCAATCGAAAATTAAAGAACTGTTCTCTTCTGGTGAAGCACTGAGCTGTCATTATCACCAACTGAACCTTTATTTCTCTGCTGCCCTAAAGCAGGATATCCATCACTGCTAATTCTGTTGCAGCAGTGCCAGGGACCCCGGGGAGCTCCGGGTCCCACCTCACCAGGCATTATCTTAACAACAAACTGCTAACACTGGGTATAAACAGGAGTGAACGACAAGGATCACATCGGCCAAGGAAGAGTTCATCTTCCAAAGTCTCTGAGGATGCCACTGCACACAGATTGTGCTAGAACAATGTGTATTTTCTCCTTTCTGTGTCTGTAGCTGAGAATCCCCCTTCCTTTCTGCGGCTCGTGAAGATCTCCCATAAAACTGCAACAGCAGGAGAGTTACCTACAAACATATAAACTGAAAGAAGAAAAATATTATATGTGGCTACTTGCAAATGTCTTGAGAGTTATAAATTGTGATTGAAATATTCCTGGGAAAAAGCCACTAAGTCCAAGTGTTCAAAGCGCCTGTTCAAGAAGGGGGCTGAGTTTACCTGGCCCTGCACTTCCCTAAGGTCTGCAGCAGCACAGCCTGGGGAGGTGAGTGTGGCACACGCCCCTCTGCTTTGCCGCTGGCACCGGGTCACTGCCATGGGATCTGCCAGTGGAACAGGCGCCGGGACAGCATCTCCTACCTTGTATCTGTCCATAGGATCTTCCTGCTGCAGCTGACTCTCTCGCATGGTTTGGTACTCTCTCTCATATTTCTTCAGCTTTTTCGTTGGCACCTGTGGAGTAGATTTCGGAAACGTGCATTTAGAAATTAGAGGAACACCGGAAAGGCTGTCTGAAAGCTCTCCTTGCGAACAGGAAACTGAGGAAGTGCTGGAAAGCTGCTGCTGAATGAAGTCTCTCCCCGCTGCCCCCCTTCCCCTACGCAGCAAACCGTGTCAAACACTTACCAATACAGCTCACATCGACAGAAATCTTTCTGTGCCCACTGCTGCTAATTATTCAAACATTTAAAGGGGAACAAGAGCAAAGTACAGACGTTTTAAGAAGAGTAACAAGGAAAAAAAAAGAGCATGAACAACAGGAGTGGGAGAACAGGGAGGGAGGAAGAAAACAGTCTGATATGCATGATTCGCCAAAACAATGCCTTAGCAAGACAGCTGTTAAAAGTGAGAGAAGAAAGGAGTGCTCATACAAAAGGACCAGACAATTCCCTGGGGCAGATCCGAGTAATGGTGTTTATTGCTGGAGAGTAGTAATGTCTAAATTAGAGCCTGTGACCAGTGCCCTGATGCAGTCTGGCATCGGAGCCCTCCTAGGCACAGGTGGAGACGCTGCAGTGCAGGGAAACAGGGAGGTGGTTCTGAGAGACCGCAAACAAATTCGGTGAACAGCCATGCAGAAAGGTCAGATCCCAGGCTGCTTGGGCCTGGGAAAACACTTCCACTTCAAACATGGCACAGAGGGAACCTGAGTTCTTTTAAGCAAGGCATGGAGATCCTCTGCTTTCACATCACCTTTTAGCTGGGTGGGCAGAGCTCTGTGAGCAATCCCAACTCTGCCTGGAGACCTTGGACAGCATTACAGAGGAACTGGTGGCAGTGGGAGAGATCCCTAACGCCGTGTACCAGCAGGGCTGTGAGCACAGGCTTTCCCTGGATCCGTTATGCAGTTATCTGTTCCTCTTGCCTGTATTGATTGTGTTCAGCTGCCTCCTGGTGTGAGGACATGCCACTGTCACCTTCCCTTAGGGCACAAAGCTAATGCCAATGAGCAGAGATATGATTTGGTGCTGTTTTTCCCTTTCCTGGGGAAAGGCAGTAGCTCCTTGCTCTGCAGTGCAGGGAGGGACCAAAGCAAGTGCTTGGTGTTGCTGCAGAGGGAGGTACAGGTGGCAAACGTGAAACCTGTGATCTGCAAAGCACAGTGCACAGGGAGCACTAATAAACAGCACCAATTCCCACAATTACTGAGGGAATCTGAAAGCAAAGAGAAGAGGGCAGAGATAAAAACACGAAGCACTTTGGGCAAACATACATGAAAATTCCACTTAATAATGCAGAACACCGTGAAATGAGAGTGACCAAATCAGAGATGCTTTTATACATTTCAGCTGAACAACACTCCCAACTCAGCCCCAGCCAGCTTTGTCTCAGCTGCAACCTGGAACTGTCGAGGCTACTTTAATAGTCAGGGACAAGGAATCATTTTCACAGTAGTGTTCTAAATGAAGCGAACCCATCACACATCTGAAGCCTGATCCATCCCCTCCTTCCACCAGGCTTCTTTGGCTCTCATTCAGAGAAGCAGATCAAGGCTCCCAGGCTGGGGTGTTCTGAGGACACCCTCCAAACCCAGTTCTCCGGTGCTTCTGCGCAGTTTTGTGCTCCAATATGCACCCAGCAGGAAATAAAGAGAAATCCAAGGGAGACATTGTGGAGCAGCTCGGCCAAAAGGCTCAACACAGGTGTAACTTAGAAGATGAGCTGTTCAATCAAAGATCTTCCTGATTCTTGATGCTTTTCACTGAAACCTTTAAAGTGCATGTAAGAACTAGGTCTCACTATAGAGGGAGAGAGAGAAGCCTCCCATCCACACAGCCACCGAATGCTTCAGTAAATCCCATCGTCTTTAGGGACAGGAGATGTAAGACAGATCTCTGTGTGTGTGTGCAAATAGGAGAAAGGATGGAAGGCAAAGGTGAAAACTGCAGAGTCACAGCCCTTTACCCCCCACAGTTCCGTGAGCAGTGCTGCTCACCTCAGCCTGGCCCTGGCTGGTGGGGACTGCCCCCAGTGACCCTCCAACAGCCTCACCTTTACAGCTACCTGCAGCAGCACCCCCTCTGCACTTCAGCCACCAATTGCTTGTGAACAAAAACCCTGCTTCCCTCCACGCTCCAGAAGATGCAGACAAAACACAGCCAAAAGTAACGACGCGAGTCACTTACCGAGAGAGTGAAGGGGACATAAAGCAGCAGCGTGACCCAGGTGCCCACCCCCACCACTGTGCCACAGCTGTGCCTCCCCAGCGGAGCCCGTGCGCCAAGAGGTCACTGCTGCTTCTCACTGGCACAGCCCTCACACTCAGCAGCCACTGGCCTGCAGCTCTTGTAGCACCTTTTTAAATGCTAACTTTTCACCCTGCCAGAGAGCAGCCTGATTTCTCTGGTTTCACCTCCTATTCTCTCTCAAGACGAGGCAGAATTTCACCCACACCGAGTCTCTCTGGCACTCAGCAATCTGCCTCAACAGCACCACAAATGGATACGAACACGTCACATCCCAAACCGTGTGATGAGCAGGGGAGAACAAGCCTCAGCTGCTTCATTTATCCCTTCCCCATTGTCTTCTCCTGTTTCCACTCACTAACAACTCACAACCATTTTTTAATGCCTGGTAATTCATCCCACCAACCGTTCTTATCTGTATGGTCTCCTTTACTTTCTTCTATTTTAATTCACAGCATGAGCAGGACCATAAAAATGGTGCTCTGGGGCTGTGTGGGGGATCAGCTCCCTCTTTCAGGAGCCACCCATGGCCGTGGCCTGGGCTGAGGGGAGGCCCCCGTGCCTGGCACACGCTCCAGGCAAACAGCACAGCAACGCTTTCTTAGGAATAATGATAGTAAATGACACCTGAAACCGGGAGCAGATCAGGAACAGGGTGTCAGGAGTGACACACAAAACAACCTCCGTGCTCCTTGAGACAATATGGTGACTGATGCATGTCAGCAGCTATTTATGCTACAACCGTGTCTTAACTGGGAAGCAGTACCTAAACACAGCAAAAGTCTATCTTAAGGGGCTGGGGGGAGGAATTCCTGTTAGGAACCAGCCCATACTAATCCACTTATAAGACAGAAACTGGAACAGGTATGCTTAAGAACGTTGGCAGGGACTGTGCTTCACTGTTATTGTCTATTCAGCCACATTACTCAGAGGAGTTTGATAATTTATTACAGCACTTTCTTCTTCTGAGTACACACTAATAAATGGAAAAAAAAATATTTAAAAGCCCATTTCCATATTCCTCAATTTAATTCCCCGGAACAGTTTGTGAATTCAACAGGGGACTTCTCAGTAAGCCCTTTCATAAGTAAGTGCATAGTGCTAGCTATGCTTCAGTCTTCATGGACTGATCCTGGACAAAGTGCTCATAAATTCCTTGTAAAAGCTTCTGCAATATTGATTTTTTTCTTTCTTCGGCACCATGGAGTATATTGGCTCGAACTGATGGTTATCAAGTTTAGGAGACTCTTATGGTTTATAAACACTGCTCATCTGTTTATCTCAATATCTTATCTCACCGACTCGCTTTATTTTTATTGTCTTCAAGCATAAAATCACGTTACAAGGAGTTGTATGTAGGGAAAGAGCCACGCAGAGCATCTTAATAAAACATCCACGCAGAACAACTGAACAAGCAGAACCTCCTTCTGAAAAACCCAGAGGCACCGAACGCTCCAAGGACTCACTGCAGTGAGGTGAGAAACAAAACCACTTTGTCTTTAGCTGCCCCTGTTCAGACAGGGCTGGAAAGATTTGCTTCACCTCCTCGGGCACCCCTGGGCACGGGCAGCACGCTGAGCATCAGCATCGGCATCCGCTCCGCCCCAGGAGCCCTGCCCCTCGCTCTGATTCCTTGGGCTGTTCCCAGGCGAAGCCTGACCCTGCTGGATTCATAAATCACACACCTCTGACTCCTTCCTCCCCAGTGCTGTACTGCTCCAGCGCAGCCCCAGCGCTCGGAGGAGGCAGTTATCATTATGTTCATTTGACAGCCAAGGAAATGGAAGCAGAGCTGTAAAGTGATTTCCTGAACATATTGCAGACAGCCAGAGGCTGATCCAGACAGCAAAATCCTATTACCTGATTTCTGATTTCCAGCACTGCCATAATGCCAGACTGAGCAGGGTCTCTCTTTCCCAGCTTCCCACTTCTTTTCTCTATCTGGCACAGCATAAATACTTCTAAAACACATTGTCCCACCACACTAACAACATAGCCAGTATTCTGTGATCTCTCCGCTCCTGACATTTTGTCCTCTCTAGCTCTTGCCTCAATGTGGAAGGGAAAAAAGAAAGAAAAAAGCAATTAAGAAAGTGTGCAGTGCTTCCCTTTCCCGTTCCTGAAGCAGGTGATGCAATTTTCCATTTCACTGGTGATGGATTTGCTTGGTGTTTCAAGCTGAGGTGAGGGTCCTGTGCCGCTCCAAAAGCGACACTCCCCAGCTTGCTTTGGGTGAGCCCTGACAGTGACCACTGGCTGCAGCCCAGCCTCCCCTTTATCCATCCACCACGCACATCCCAGGGCTGGGATCCTCATGACGAGCCCAGGCTCTTCCCACTGCTGCAGGGCAGGCCCGTGTCCGAGCAGAGGTGCTGCCTGGGAGCCCGGCTCAGCCCCTCTTGAGGACACTGCCAGTTAAACTGGTGTGTAATTAATTCTCTGCACCTCATGATTTAAAACAATACCAAAAGCAAGCTGATTTCAAGCTGACACTTGGTTCTGTGCCAGTGAAGCCTGTGAGCTTTAAGCAGAACCTCAGCAGAGTACTGACAGAAAATTTCCCATCACACACATCATCTTAGTTCACACGCAAATTGTACCAATTTGTTCTAGTTAATACTTCATATTTAAAATACAACCACATCAGGTTCAAGGAACGAAACAGCTCTATTTTAAGGAATACAGCTCTATTTAAACACTTGATTAGGCCAAATGAAGGCTTTAATGTAACAATTACAGATGAAGAGACTGATGCAGTGCAGTCATTGCGATGGATAACTCTATTTTGTCTTTTCCTTAAAATGGGGCTCTCAAAAGTATCCTGCCACATCTGTCACTGGGAGGAAGACTCAGAAGTAGATAAGCCACTAATTTTTCTTTTGGGAGGATGCAGCAACCAAAAAGAAAGAACAAACTCCACAGTAACATGTTGACACAACAGACTTGTCTCTTGGATTAGTCCACGAAGGGGGTCAGTGTGATGTTGTATTCAGTTACTATGCAACACAATGTGAACAACTGTATCTCCAAGGAGATCTTAGCCACAAGCATGAAATCTGAGAGGAAACAGGGCAAATCGTAATTTCTCACAAAATTCTTTGTGCTGGGTAGAAAGAAAATTCACAGGCTGGAGCACAGCCTGAAGAATTCCTGTTTCTCCATTTTACCCCGTGCAGGGAAGGGCTCGCTGACACCAGGCTGGTTCACCACAGGTTTGAAACGCAGTGGAAGAGCCCCATCAGTGCTTCACCAACCTCCAGCAGCACATTCGGACACCCCAACCACGGAGCTCGTTCAACACCACCTCACCCTCGGTCTGGGGCACAACAAAAGCCCCGACTGTCAGACGCTATTTTACCATCGGAGCCGGAAGGAAGGAGATGTTCCCTGAAATCCCTCGGAAGCATACGCTGTGCTGGAGAGATCTCCTGCTGAACCTGTGCCTGTCTGAGTGCTGCTGCAGAACAGCATCTCTCCACCTCGTGTTTGGAAACAGAACTGACAGAAGTGCTCTTTTTACATCAGGGAAGCAACTCCACCCTGGCACACCTGAGAGTATCCCTTCCTTCCTTCCTTCCTTCTGCAAGCCAGCTCTGTAGGTTTAACAATTCCTGAAGAGGGTCTCTGGGATAACACAAATCCAACCTGAAAGCCGGCTGGAGGCAAAGGAAAGCAGCTTTGCCATGAATTTTTATTTTATTCTTCCATATCAGTCCATTATGAAAATATCTCAGTTGCAAATGAGACACCCACAGAAATTTACAGAAACAAGGGAAAGGCAGGTTGCAAAATTTCCTGAGCACCTGCACCATTTGCTGTGATTCAGAAGTGCAGTGGCAGAGTCAGTGACGCTGGATCATTTCCAACACCAGATCCTTCTGTCAGAATCTAATCTCTGCCACGTTATTTCCATTCACCTAAACCCGCTGAACCAGGCATAACACATTATTCTTCCCTAGGCCTGCTGTTCAAATATCTGCTTAGTTAGGCTCAGTTAGCAAAACAGTTAAAAGGGTAAGCTGAGACCAGGAGATATTCAGGAAGCACCATTGTACAGTGATCCTGCAGCAACACAGGCAAAAAGAATGGAATTTGGACTCCCTGAACTGTAACTCCAAACACTGATGTGCACCTGGACCACAGTGCTTGTGCTAGAGAGGCTGCAGCTAAAAATAAGGGCCAAGGAAAGGATGTTCTGCCTGTGGCAGAGATGCCTCAAAACGTTCCTTTTCAGATCCCCAAACTGCCTTTCTGCATTCAAAAGTTCACTTTCACTTTGAGATATGGAGGGTTTATTATCCACTTCGACTCTTACTTGTTTTAGCAGGAAGAGGCACCCTGAGTGGCTGAAAAGCAGTGCTTGGAAGTGGCTGATTACCTTCTGTACTGGCAGCTGATGTCTCGCAGCTCCCCCAGACACAGCAGCTTCCTCTCACGTACAGATAAGGGCTGCAGCACAGGCACACAGCGGGCAGGAACAGCCAGATCCACTCTGCCAGCCAGCACACGCTCTGCATTTCAATGGCTCTGGCCAACAGCAGCACTGTGCTGAAGGCTACCACCATCAGAAACAGTCTGCGTGGAAAATATCTGTGTGCAGGTCAGTTTTGTTATCCAACATAACTTGAACAATGCCTGAACGAGATCTCTGCTACCAGAGACTGTCTGGGCTAGATGAGACCACCTGTATGCCCCCCAGCCACAATGAGGATCAGACAAAAGGGGGCAGTGACACTGCCCAGCCAGCTGGGACAAGGCCCTGCTCTGGGTGACACAGTTCCTGTGGGCACCAGCGGTTTTTCCAGCACAGAATTTATTCAGTGGTTTGTTCCTCACAACGCAACAGCTCCAAGAGGTTCTGTGTGTCTCACGAACACACACATTCTGACACACAGCATTTGGTGCTGACGGTTTTCTGTGTCTCCTTGGTGACTATGCAAAACTCAAGGTGCACAGCATTCACTCTGATTTCCATCTAACCCGTAGCCACAACAATTTCAGAGCTTGGCTCGTGTTTCTCAGCACATCACAGCAAGAGAAGAGAAGAGAAGGGTGAGCAGGAAGACAAGCACAGCCTTCACCACCATCCCCGTGACAACAGGATCAGACATTCAGGACAAAGTCCCCGGGGATTTTCTTGCATGACTTAGCAGAGAAACAGCCTCTCCCAACTACACAGTGTTAGGGTTTGCTCCCAATCTTGGTTGTGCTGAACTACCACAGACCTGTCTTACAATTGCCAACACAAGGCCAGCAACTGATGGGTAACCAGGTTCAAAGTATTGGTTTACCAAGGCTGTAAAATCTGTCACAGTCAACATTTTTAGTCCACAGCTTTCAGCTCATAAACCCCTGGCTCAGTATGTCACCCAAAACCTGACACAAGGCTGGTGAAACCAGCTGTCTGCCAGACTAGACTGCAGCTCTTCTGAGTGACCAAGCCATGTCTTGTCCCTGTCACACTCTGTGCCCAGCATGAAAAATCCCCTCCTTCCTGAGATGGAGGACGGGTGCTGGATCACAGCTCTGAACCACATGCCAGGTCAGCAAAGAACCTCACGTTCTTTCAACCCATGTCCTGTGTGTTCATATTGGTTCAGATGAGCTCTGTGCCACAGTATCAGCAGAACTGTAATGCTGTCAGACTTCACATCTGCATCTTTAAAATCAGCGCTGGGTTTCTCTGATGTGCGGGGAGGTCCTGATGCTCAAACACCTTTCATTATTTTTATCAATATTTCAAACCTACAAGGTAATAAGAGCAATTACTTTTTAGTGCATTACTCTACTAGCAGAAAATAGATGCCTTTTCTTTATTAAAGCTGTTCCATTATGGACCTGTTGGAGCGGGTCCAGAGGAGGCCACGAAATTGCTCTGAGGGCTGGAGCCACTGTGCCATAGAGACAGGCTGGGAGAGCTGGGATTGGTCAGCCTGGAGAAGAGAAGGCTCCAGGGGGAACTTAGAGCCCCTAAAGGGGCTGCAAGAGAGCTCAAGAGAGACTGGAAAGGAATAGGACAAGGGGGAATGGCTTCCCACAGACAGAGGGCAGGGTTAGATTGGATATTAGGAAGAAATCCTTCCCTGTGAGGGTGGGCAGGCCCTGGCACAGGTTGCCCAGAGAAGCTGTGGCTGCCCCTGGATCC
>JAWMRA010000005.1:26660618-26705454 GCA_035584735.1 Pseudotriccus pelzelni | reverse complement strand
GCCAGGTTGGACGGGGCTTGGAGCAACCTGGGCTGGTGGAAGGTGTCCCTGCCGAGGGCAGGGGGTGGGACTGGATGTGCTTTGCAGTCACTGAAACCCAAACCATTCTGTGATTCTGTAATTACACTCGGGGCTCCACAATCCCTTCTGTTATATCTCTACTTTTATCTGTATTTCAGCAACGAACACAACTTTTACCACATCCTCTCAAAAGCCTGGGCTTTTTCTGCTTGCCCAGCTCTATCAACAGAACTGCTAAACCCCTAAAAACGTTCTTCAGAGCTGCACATTAAATGATAAGCATTTTGAAAACACCAGTGGGACACTGCCCAGCTCCAGGGTATCAGGAAGGCTCAGTGAAGCACAGCAGTGTTTTAGTGCAACAACTAATCCATGCCCTGCTCCGTTCTCTCTCTAACCCTTCAGGTGCTGAGCCGGTTCCCTCCACGCCTCCAGCCAATCCAGGTTCTGCCCTATTTGCACTGTTCACCCATTCCAGCGTTGCCTCTGGAAGTTCAGCCAGAGTGTGGACAATCTGTGTGCTCACTCTTGCCCCCACACTTGGCTTTCGTGGTCTCCAAGGTAATGGACAAATAAATACGGCCTCCTACTCGTACCTTGGTATCGGAACTCGGGGTTACTTTGGCAACTCCACCTTGGAGTGAAAGCACAACTCCCTGAGCATTGTCTTGGCACAGTTTAACACTCTGCTCCAAAACAAACCATCTGGCTTGTTCTGGAAACCCACAGCTTTACAGGACCTGCATCCCCAGCATTCCAGTCAGCAGAGGAAGCTGGTTGTTGGTGAGCTCATGTTGACACAGGTAGAAGGAAGCAATAAAGCCAAAAATGTGTGTGTTAAACAGTGCGTGAAAGCACAAGCTCAACGCGGTAAAAGCCACTGAAATACCTCTTTCAGCTTCAGCACACAAATTCTTCCGAGAATTGGGTTCAAAAATAATGAAAACAGTTGTAGGCAATGAAGACAGAATGTCTGTAACTAACACACTCATCTGCATCTTCTCAGAATCGAGACACTGGACTCCTGTACAGAGATAAACTGCCTTTGCATTTAGTTTCAGTACTCCTTTCAAAGTCCATGAATGTACTGGCCATACAGGACCAAGAATGTCTAGAAACTTATTTCAAGTTTCTTCTCCCAAATGGGCTTGTAATGGTGACAGAAACAGAGGCTGAGTTTCTGAAGTGCCCAGAGAAACTTGTATTGATCTTTCTGAAATTCTTTTTAAGAAGAAATTAAGGAAGCTCCAAAAGGTCCTTCTGTTCTTATTTTAAAAATGTCTATTTGTGACATTGATTTAATAATTCTTTCTTGATTCAGTGACAATAAAGAGGCAACAAGAAGAAATGCTTTCAGACATGAATTAAAAAAGTAAAACACAGGAAATTATATAGGGTATTAATTAGGAACAAATAAAGCAGTAATTAGAACTAAATGCAGAAGAAAAAATAAGTTCCAGTTCTTTCTTGAGTTCCATTAGGCTGGACGAGATTATAAGCATATGGTAAAGAAGAGGATCCCTAAGTGTTGCTCACACGCATTAACAATTAGAGCTCCTAAGTAGTTCTGATTCAGATGAGTCATTATTGTCCAGAGAACAGCTCAGCTCTGTCGGAAATCAGGCTGCAGGTTTTTTACAGAGCAGAAGCACGGACAGAAATAGCAGACGAGATCTCTGGTCCACTCATGTTTGTTCTTAGTAAATCCCTCAAACAGCAGCGACTCCTCAGAGCAGAAGAAAACCCTGCATTGCCAACGTTTAGGCACCACCAGTCAAGCCATCCGGCTGACTCTGGTTGGTGAGCTGAGACCAGCAACCTGCACAAATGCTCTGCAGAGCTGATAAGGATCCAGCTGATAAACTGGTTCCACACCAGCATCATTTTATAAACTGCAGGTCCCATTTTATTCCTTATCTACAGGTCTGATTAATGAAAGTAGCTTTACAGTTACAAGAATCTTCCCTAGCACTGGTTTCACTGCCACGAGAGATTTATTTTCTTAAAGCCCAACCCCCCCGAGGAGTATCCGACAGCCATAGACATGAATTAAAAAGCTCAGGAAATGGGTCAAAAAGCCATTGACAAAGGGAATCATTATTCAATGACATCTTTCATTTCTGGTTAATGACATTCTGGGTGCCTTCTGGGACTCATCAAAGAAGCAGCTCTATCAAACACTACATCAGAGGCCTGGAAGTGAAAGATACAGTCCTGCTAATGGGATTTGGGGATGACACACGGATAGAAAGCGCAGTGGAGAACAAGAAGAACCAGAAACTGCACACATATATATTTGAATTCCTGGAACCAGCTTCCTCAGTGGAAACACCACTGTGCCAGCTCCAGAACAAATGCCCACAGGACTTAACTACAGCATGGAGCAGTAGTTCTCCAGCTGGGGTGGAATCCCATGAAGAGATGGGATCATTCCCAAGGATTTGGGACTTCTCCAAAAACTTTGGAAACTTCTGTGCTCTCCGGGAAGCACAGGGGATGGGAGGCACATGCTGGGAAAGCAGCCTGCCCTCAGCTGGGCAAGGCTTAGCTCTTCCTCCACAGCCCTCTCCCCCTCACTTCGCTGCTTGATGGCAAACTGACCCAAATAATCCTGCAGAAATATGTTCATTTCATTATTTTTAAACATGGGGATTGTATCAGCACTGCCCCCCCAGCAGCTGCCTCGGCTCAGGAGGCCACACAGAGCAGTGTGGCACTGGGAATAAACATTGGCACAGGGAGAAGGGCAGGGAACAACACACCACCTTTGCAGTGCCAAAAATGTGACTCTGCTGTCAGAGCCAGGCTGCAGCAGAACAGCTCCTTGGAACCCTGGGATGCACAAGGATAGGGGGAAAGGGAAGGTGACTAGGGCAGGTCAACCCTGGATTGTCACCAAGATCAATATTGGAATACTGCAGCTAGTCCTGGGAGATGCAGTTGGGGAAAAAAAAATGAAGAGGATGTGGAGCAGAGCCCCTGAACTGTTTTAGGCAGGGTGTAAATGCCTTGCAGAGGTTTAAGAGCTCAGGATCCTCAGTTTGCACAAGGGAGCTGATCCCAAGACAAGGTGAGAGGATCAGGGCAGGATCTGGTGGCTCCTGCCCCACAGACGAGGGGGGACAGAGATGAGACGGCTCCCTGAGACAGCCTGAGAGCAGGAAAAATGGGCTCCAAAAGATCAAGTGCTGCCAACACCTCCCCACAGGGAGAATTAGAGACTGAAGGGGAAACTGAGATTGGAAGGGCCCTCCAGCAGGCACATAGACCAACCTCCTGCTCAGGCAGGGACGGCTTCAAAGTCAGAGCGTGTGCTCCTGGAGGCCTCCAAGGATGGAGATGCCAAGGTCTCCCTGGGCAGAACTGCCTTCCCTTGTGCTGAGCCGGAACTGGCTCTGCTGCAAACCATGAGCATTCCCTGTGTTGTCCCTGTGTGACTCTGGAAGTGCGGCTCCCTCCTCTCGGGGACCTCCTTTAGGTGGCAGACCACAGTCAGATCCCTCCTGAGCTTTCTCTTCTTCAGGCTAAGCTGCCCCAACCCCCTGTGCCCTGCCTTCCCAGCAGTCTGTGCTGTGTCCACTCGAGGCCATGGCTATCCCTGTTCTCCAGGGGGCTCAGAACTGCATGCAGGGAGCGAGGTGCAGCCTCACAGCTGCTGGCTGGAAGAGGATGACCATCCCACCTGGCAGCTGTCTGTGCACAGCCAGCCTGGGGCACTGCAGCCACTCTGCTCACTCCTCGGGTCACCCACGGCTTGCACTGATCCTGGCCACACGTTTGGTCCCCAGCCTGCACAGACGATGCAGCTTTTCCTTCCTAGGGTTTGGCATCTGCCTTGCTGGACTTCAGCAAGTTCCTCCCAGCCCACCACTTACCCTCCAGCTTCTGCCACTCGAAAGACAGGGTGGTGTCTATGCCTGAAGATGCTGAACACTCAGCTCTGCTATCAACCCCCAGAAATGCTCAGCTGCTGCCAGTTAGACTTCAACCCATGGACCACTACACCCTCCAAGGCCACCAGAGTTTTTCACTGGCTTTGCAGTTCATCAGCTGCTCTGAACCTCCTCAGTTGGCTTCAATGGGAAGCTGAGAGCCTAAAAATCCTTGTGGCAGAGTCTCCTGCACGTAATTATTTCTGTGGAATGGCAAATAATTCCCCCAAACAGAGAGCTAAACACAGCAAGGCAGGCAGGCAAATGGAAATACAATGAAGCTTTCCAGAAGAACGTCCTTCAGCTCTGGATTAAGAGGATTATACCACTTAGAATAGCATCTTTATAACCCCTTGAGTCCAAGTTTTCTGCAGATAAGCTGAGAATTGAAATTCCCCAGAGTAAAGCTGCTCAATTCTTGCACAAGCTGTGTAGCAGCCCATTCTGTGTCCTGCTTTGCATGTCTGTGCAAGGTAGTTTCAGAACAACTTGAAATCTTGAAAGCAAGACCACACAGCAAAACAACCACGTGTCATGGTCACACTGCAACATGACTAATTTTGCTAAAATATGTGTTGGGGGATTGCTGTCACACAGTGTTGCTTTGGAGCAGATTTAACAAAACCTGATCCCAGCTCATCCACATCCTGTTTAATTGTTTACAGGCATCAAAGCAATGCTATAAAAACACTGCTATGCTTTCCAGTGAAAAATCCACGTTTTCCATTGAAAAATACAGCTGGAAGTGACAGGACCTGGCCAACAGCAGGTCATTCTGATTGTGCCCAAGGAGTTGGACGTGTCAGAAGGTCACGCAGGGCTGGCCTAAAGCACAAGGAACCCACACAGCTGCCACCTGACCTGGCTTGGTTCTGGAGTTACGCCTTTGTCACCTCACGTCGTGACATGTGGCTCTCAGAGCAAGAGGGACTCCTGTGCACCCCGGCCCACTGCACAACCCACGGGAGCTACAAGGGCAGCAGCAGTGCCAGAAATCTTGCACCAAAACCACCCTGGCAGCCAAACCGTGGAACAGGCCGAAAGCCTTTGCAAGAAGTATTTTTTCAAACTATTCTCTGCAACCTGAGCAGCACGTTAGAAACGCCTTCAAAAATAAACAAAACCGGATTTTGCAAACCGAGAGATGAACCCCAGATTGCAAAATCCCTGTGCTGTTAGTATGACCTCTCAGAATCAACAAACCCTCCACAACTCCTCGCAGCAGAACGTCCCTTTACGTGCAGTGCATACCTTAGTGCAAGCTGGTGAAATGAGCCTACAGGGTCTGCCCCAACTTCCCCAACTGTCAGCTTGTCCCATGATTAAACACAGCAGCAAAGAACTGGGAGAAACTGAGCCATCAGGTCCTGTCCCTTTGTAGTGCAGACTCCCACACGCTGTCTAATCCTAGCATAATCCCGAGGAGCTTCATCTTAAACCTCCTCAGGTTGTTTGCACCATTATTTGCTTACTTAATATCCTTCAAAACCAGTTAAAAGAGCAGTTAAGTATTTCCTACGTAAACCCAGCAAAAACCATATTTCCTAATTTATTTACTAGTACATAATGCACTGAGACAAAAATCACAGAACGGTTTGGGTTGGAAGGGAACTTAAAGACCATCTAATTCCAACCCCATGCCATGGGCAGGGACACCAGGTTACTCAAAGTCCCATGTTAATATCCAAACATGTTCACACTCTGATTCAGGAACAAAAAAGAGCTGATCAGAAGACACCCTTACACTAAAGTTCGTCATTCATATCTTCTAAATAACAGTAATAATGATACTGTTCCTCCCACAGTTGTTCTCTTCTTACCACAGGGATTTTCATTTAACAGCTGCAAGTGCTGGCTCCAGAACACGCCAGCAGTGCAGGGCAGGAGGCTCCCAGGAAAACCCCCTGTCGTCATTGCTGGCTCCGAGAGACTCATCCCAGGAGCCTCTCCCGGAGCTGCCGGTGCCTGGCTCCGGATAATCCTATTGCAACACAGGACCTGTCTGCAGGGAAGGCACTGACCCAGCTAAGGCAGAGCGAGAGGAAAGGCTGTGGCTGGATGGTGAATTAAGGGATATTTAAACACATCCAGCACGGGGAAAGTGTGACTCAAGATATGCTGGTTAATCAAAGCCTGCTTGGAGCCCAGCCTCTAACCAGGTCATAGGAAAGCTCACAGTTCTGTCTATCCTGAATTTCCATATTTATTGGACCTTGGAAATTCTGGCCTAGAGGAGGCCAAAGACAGGAAAAAAGCACCATAACAGAAGAGTCTGGGCAAAACACAAGTTTAGATCCAGAGATCCTATGATCCTATGGGAGATGAAGGAGATGAGCTCATGCACCTGAGATCTCCTGAGAATGGAGAGGCAGAAAAACACGAGCAGGAAATACACGCAGAGGAGTTTTACACAAGATACAGTAAAGCAAATTCTCCTTTTCTGAGAACACCTCCCTTTGTCCCCCCTGAGGAACCACCTGGATACAAACACACACACACAGCCCCAAGTCTGCAGACACAAGTGCTTCACTGGCCTGCTAAATAATGGACTGATTTGTATTTAGCCTGAAATGTCTGCTTGCACATTAAGCTCAATACGTGCATCTTGATTTCCAAACACTTCCTCTGACTGCTCCTAGGCAGCCTGGCTCCCACGTGGGCTCAGCTGGAGAATCCGAAACCAGAGATGAACTTTGGCACCAAATTTCAGAGCCTGCGGTTCCCTCCAGGCACTGGGATCTCCAGGAGGGAGGAGGATGACCACACTCTACCTGGCATTTACCTAAAGAGACATGCTGCTTACCAAGTGGTCATTCAGCTACAAGGTTTTCACAGATATTTATGCTGGTTGCAGAACACAGAGGGGAAGCATCACCATTCCCAAGGAAGGGACAGACTCTCTTAGATTTAGTGACCTGCACCCCCAGAACCAGCATCTACCCTGGCCCTTTAACTGACATTCTAAGACACAGAAAGTATTCACAGCATTTAGTGCCTACAGTTAGAGAAGTTCAGTCTGGCTTAACTATTCCAATTATTTAACAAATACTATTTTAACTATGATCCTACTGAGTAAACCACCTTCTTGTAAACTTAGCGTGGCCCAGGAAGGTATTTTAAATAATCTCATCTCTTCTGAAACGGGTTTTAATTTTGTTGCTGCACGACAGCACTTTTCTGGAAAGGGAATGAAAAGAGAAACTAAGGAATGAAAAGAGAAACTAAGGAATAAATAGTTTTCAGCAGAAGGACTTGACTCCAGGACAGAGTACTACTGGCAAGGAGCAGCACCTACCCCAGCTTTGGGCTTGCTGACTGCCACCAGGTTGGCCAGGAAGTCCTCCTCGCAGAGCTGGCTGAACACATGGGCATCGTAGGCCACCACGATGGACACCTCCTCCATCATGGTGCGGCCGGGCACGGGGACAGCGCCAGGCTGAGCTGGCTCAGCTCCGGGGCCGCTCTCCACACCCGCCTGCAGACGCTGCCGGGGAAGGAGTGTCCCGGGAGACAGTGTGAGCCAGCAAACGGGCTCTGCGGGGGCTGTCCTGCCCGGGTGCCTCTGGGAGCATGGGAACCCGCTCACACCCCAACACCCCGCTCCTAACGCGGCGGCCGCAGCCTGGGGAAAGCCAGGGCACCTGGGCTGAGTGCAGGATCGGGCTGAGGATGAGAGAGCAGCACGCAAACCAGGCAAGAAAAGATCCGCCGCTGCTCGAAGGAAGGACTGGAATCACTGCTGTTCTTCTCCAACTTGGTAGCAATTGCTCATTTATATCCAGCTTTCTCCCATGAAAGCTGATGTTCTTGTGAGCAGAGGCTCCCCTTCCAGTGAACTGCTGCTTCTGTCTTATTTGTAAGTTCACAGAGATCGGTGTAATGCTGATTTATTTAAGGTATTCCTTAAAATTTTCCACAAGTTTCTAAATCTCTCCCTTAAAAGTCTTTAAAAACACTCACTTGTGTTTTTTCCACAAATCTGAACTGCATTTTGTGCCCTGTAGATACTTGGATTTTAGCAGCAAGATGACGGCATCAAGTCACAACCCTCTAAAAAGAGTCCTTCAGTTTCCACGTGTAACAGAGGGTAAAACAGCCCTTAAAAAATGGAATGAGGCTGTAAAGCTCTTCTGTGAACAAACTTGTACCCCCACAATAAAAATAAAAACAATTTATGCAATTAAAACTCCCCACAGTCGGAGGTTTCTAACATGAACGTGGTGCCGGTCCTCTTTTAATCAAGAAGTGATCTAGAAAACAGTAAATTATTGGAAGAAATAAACAAAATATCCCCAAAGCAACTCCTTTCAGGACACTCAGGCAAGGCAAAACTCATCACCGACTTGGCACTTCTGCTTAGACACATCCACTACACTTTTATCTTCTCTGGAAGCCTTTTCTTCCTGGTGAAAAATCATACCTGCTCAAGAAACAGCAATCGCTGCAGCCGTTCATTTGTCTCCAAAAAGAGTCTGTGCTGGAAGTGGCAGATCTGGTAGAAGTTTCCAGTCCAGCTTGGTGGTGGCATATGGTTACACTCTCGCTTTCCAGAACAAACAGGGTCAGACACACCTTGCTTTGCTTCTTCCTCTGCTCCCCGAGTATCTTCCTCAGAGATTGCAGTTATCTGAATTGCACCGGGTGCTATTTGCATTTGAACAGGGAACTTGAGCAACAGCTGTAGCGGGCAGGATTAAAACCCCAACATCTCCTCCACTTAAACAGGGGGGGAATTACATGGTACTGCTAGGAAACAGAGAGTTCTAATAGGCTTATGGCAAACAAAAAATGCAGCACTTGAGGTTAAACCCTTGAGACTGAAGCAGATTCTGATCGTGCTTAACCCTTGCAGGAGGAAGAAAGGTACTTCTTCTTTGTAACGCACCTATAGTGCATTTTCTTCCTTGTTTTCCTTCAAAGGCTTGCAAACGTTTTCCAGTTAATTCCCACAGCAGAAAGACTTGAGATTCCAATCCAGCTCAAGGGACGGCTCTGTGTCACCTGCACAAAACTCCTACCTGCTCCGCCAAACCCCACTCGGGTCTTCCAAAGCCTTCAAACGCCACTTGCTCCTCGGCTCCATTGCTTTGGGGGGCCGGTTCCTTCCAGGGGGTGCTGGTTCCTTCCCGCAGTGAAAGTTCCAAGCGCAGCGCTGGCAGCGGCCCCTCCCCGGCTCCTCCCCGGAGTGCTGACAAAGGCACCTGCTGCCACAGGTAAGGTGCCTTCCCAAATCCCCTCCCACCCCGCTGGCACCTGCTCCGGGGGCTCCCGACGGGGACGGGCATTACCTTGGAACAGCCAGGTAGGCACAGGGGAGGGAGCAGGTGGTGCAACAACAAACAGCCCCGTGTTAACGAGAGACCATTTTAATTCTGCAAGAAGGGCAGGAGGTGGAGAAGGCAAATTATCAGACACTGCTGCAGCTACTTAAACCCCTCCTCTGATTTAGCCAACAGGCATTTCTATTTATAAGGAATTATGGACTAGAACCTATATTACCTTTTGCTTTTCCTCTTAAACAGAAAGGTTGTGATGATTTACCAGCACTAAATCTCCATGTTACTGGCTGAGTAATTCTTCTCATATCTATTCATAACAGAAGGCTTATAATTTTGGCATGTTCTAACCAGCAGTTGCAAGCACTAACGACTGGTGTGACGTTGGCTGATGCATCTCTTTAAATAGGATGTTTTTCGGTTGTTGTTCCAAGCTAATGGAGCTGAGCTGCCCGCAAATCCCTCCGAACCTGCATTTTACATCCCTGTAAACAGCCTGTGCTACCCCTGGATCGGCACACAGAATTGTAACTACCAAGCCAGTTAATACCTTGAATTAAACTGACTGAAGCAAACATGTCCACCCAGACACAGAGGCAGCATGCTCATGCCAGAGGAACTGGAAGGGAAAGGGGCAAAAGCAGAGATGTCCTTCACCACCTCCTCAGGCCACACCACACACTCCTCCCAGTGCTTCCACACAGAGCCTTCCCCTGTGCCAGGATTTTTGGGTGCTGAAGTGATGAATAATCTAACAAAAGGCAATAAAAAGCACACAGCAGCTTCATATTTCCCTAAAGCAAAGAGCCCTGCTCTGTATAACACCACGACTACCTTGCAGCAGCCTTCCTCAAGGAACAGGAACGCAGCCCCCTCCACCACACAGCTGGGAAAGCATACCTCCAAAGCAGGAATTTTTGGAGAAGCGGAGCAACCAAGCAGTCAGCAGACAGAGGAGAGCCAGCAGAAGGACAGGTGGGCTGTAGAAAGCTGTGAACTGATTAAGGTAAGTAGCCCTAATTGCAGTTGTTGGGATTTATATGCCGGTGGATAATAGAGGTGAATGGAAAATTCCTGAATTGAGCAAACCAGCTCGCTTAGCGAAGCAAAATCCTGCTCCCTCCCAAGCTAAATTCACTCTCACTCCACCCCCAGGAATGTCTTGCTGCTATCTGACGGGGATGGGATCTTCTGACAGACAGGGAAGGGAGGTATGTGCAGCTCCTTGCTGAGCCTCCCTTCCTGCCACCAGCCTCAGGAGCACAAAGGCCTTTTCTGCGATTTGCCTTTCATGTATTAATGAATCCGGGAAGATCACAGCCATCTTCAGAGAGGGAAACGTGAAACTCCTTTCAGAGCACTTGGAATGGCATTTGGCAGCCTTCAGGATAGGTTTACAGGTCTCTTCCCCACCAAAGGGAATAAATAACCATAATATCAGCTCTCCCTGCACTTCCTGTCCTCGCTAATGACCCGGGAGGGCTTTGTCAGGCACAACCAGCAAGTGAGAACCACCTGGTTACAAGTCCAAGGCTGTGAGTCCCAGACACAGCTCTGCTCTCTCCTCACCCACACGGGGCTTGTCGACCATCAGAGAGCAGCAGGAACTGGAATGTGCTCCAGTTTTAGGTGTCAGAAGGTAAATACCTTTACACATGTTCTGGGATCCCATGTGAGACCAGAACACCAAGCTGTTCCTCACAGGAATGCCCCACACCATTCCAGAGATACAGTTGCCAGGCTCCAGCTGATCAGCCATTGCTCCTCCAAGATTTATTTTTATTATTTAAAATGTCAAATTAGCATGGCCTGATTTTTTTTTTCTCCCCCCAAAGAAGTAGGTGGATGCACCTGTGTTTCTCCTAAAATAATCCTCCAAATGTGGGGAAAAATCTGGGCTTGATGTGTTTTAGCATATGTACTTAGAGGGGTAAATCCTCCCAATTTGCTTGCTCCTGGTTTGAGAGCAGGCACGATTGTAAACTCATTTTCATGGATTAAAGGCAGCAAGGCCATCCTGCTGGAGAGAGGGAATGTGCTCTCCTCGTGGTGGCAGAGGTCAGCATGGCTGGAATTGCTGAGGCATTCCAGACAAACCAGGGATGCTGGCACGGGCTCCCCCTCCATGGAACTGCCAGGGAAGAGCTGAGGGCTTCTGAGACTCCTCTTTATGGTGCCAGATACCCAGACTGCCCTCTCCCAGCCTCCCCAAACCAGCAGCATAGCTGGAACACCAGCCTACACGTACACCCTCATCCTTCAGCTCAGTCCATTCCAGGTTATTTTGAAGCCTTTTAAATGAACTCATGAGCCTCTTTTGATTTTTTGAGTAAATAAATTCACATTTTTACTTTGTATTCTCCTATGTCTTTTCCACCCTGCCACACTCACTTTCTAAGGGCGCTCTATCTAAGTTTCCTTCCGAAGTCACCTGCCTGCCAGAAATATTTCGCTTCACGACGTTCCTTCTTGCCTGCTGAGGATCTGGGTTAGAGCTGGGAAGAGCTTTTGCTTGTCCCTGCTTTCCCCGTGGTGGAGAAAGCACAGGGCTCCAACCAGCCCAAACCACCAGCGCAGTTTATTGCTTGGCCCCACAGAGAGCTGTGGCGTGATGGGTGATGGAGGGACAAGGGAAGGGCCGGACATCCCTGAGCCAGCACTGCTACCAAGTTAAAGGAATATTGAATCTCAGTGTGAGACTTGGAAAACCCCAACATTTAGCTGCTGGAAGCCAGATTTTACAGGATATTTGGGGCATCCATTGTATGTGCCCAACATAACGAGTTGAGCTGAGCATATTTCCTCCTTTCCCATCCTTTTAAACTGGAAAAATGGGGGATTTTTTTTCCTTTGTGGAAAAGCAAGGAGTGGTACCAGTGAGCTCCCCAACAGGCACTAATGCCCTCTGAGTGGGCCAGGCTAGTCTGGACCAGAGAGAGCCCCACAGAAACCATGCAGAAGGAACAGCCAGAAATTCCTAATAATGCCTTAGAGCACAATTTCCTGAAAAACAGCAGGATTCCACCACCTGTCTCCTGTGTCACTCCTCTTTAGGGACCCCTTTTTCCTATCTCCTCCCAGCTGCATGACAGCAGACACCCATAAACAACTCAAGTCCACAGCTGAGGGACGTGGGAGCAGGGCCAGGTCCCAGGGCTCTTCGTACACCTGCCCCAAGGCCACGGCCAGGGGCTCCTGAACCTGTGCCCTCCCAGCCAAACCACTACCAACAGGTCCCTCCAGCTGCCGGAGGGACAGACTTTAACAACCCATTTGGAATTGTAAATCTCTCTGATATAGATTCCCTGGGGCTTCTAATCCAGCAGCTGGATAATGCTGGGATGGCATTTAGACCGTGCAAGTGCCATTCAGAGCTAAGTTCCGTAACAAACCCAGCACTACCTGTGAGATGTATTTTAAACCTGTTGCGTTTATCACTTCAATTGGTTCTGAAAGGAAGGAAAATGGGTCAAGCATATTATCCAAGAAAATTAGCACAGCAGTTGCACAGGAATGCTTTGCACTTCCAGTGATTTATATGGAGTTCTGGCCTGGGTTCAGCACAGCCTGACAAGGATTTCACCCAAACAGCCCCATGTCTTTTCCCTTACAGCAGATCAGCAAACAAAAGGTACTAATTAACATCAAGGAGCACATTAAATAGTGACACTTGTCACACAAAGGGACTCACACAGGGCCCAGGATTCCTCACTCTAAACCCACACCTGATTTTCTTTCTCAAGGGAGATACAACTCTCCATATTCTTCACTCCCTCCCCAAAGAGGGGTTAACAGTCCTTACCTAACTCCCAGAGAAAGATCAATAAAGGTAAAATGAATGGAATTAAGGGGTACTGTTATAGTTATTACTATGACATTGTCTGCCGAGTTTCCCCCTGAGTGCTGAGCCAGCCACGCTGGTGACACATTTACCTGGGTCACCTGGAGTGCCCTGGATCCTGCCAGATTTTACTATCTCTACTGACAGTCACTTTGCACCTCACCTTTAGCCCGGGACAAGGAAAAAAGGAGAAAGAAGGCTGGAGAGCCAGGCACTGTGAGGAATTTTGTAGTTAAATAACAGAAGGAAAAAGGCAGGACCACGGCACATCCTCTGCATCAAACCCAGAGGAGCTGCCCAGGCACAAACCCACCACAACACCCTGTGCTGGTACGTCTGGAGCCACGTCTTCCACATGGACACCCTGGCAGGAGCCTCATGGAGAAGGTGAGACGTTTCTATGTGTTAACAGCTCTGCAGGAATGGCATATTCCCAAAACAAAACATAAATCTGCAGTATGATTGCTGGGAAGATGAGATAAAGAGCAGTTAAGACAGAACTGCTGTGGGTGAGCAGGAAATGGCACAGGTGTCAGCCAAACTGGGCCAAACCAGACAGACCAGTCCGAGCACCTTCCCTGATTTTAGCAGTGGGTTTGACTGTGAGACACAGTCCAGGCTGAGGCGTGGCCAGCGGCTCTGAAACGAGATTATTTCATGTATTCTACATTAAAAGTACAAACTACTGACACGTTCCAGCAGAGCAGCACGTCCCACAGTGCTGGAGTTGAAAATGGAAGTGTTAACTCGGAGGTCACAGCCACGAAAGCCCAGCAGACGGCACTGGCTGGTAGATACTGATGCCAAAGGTGATCAACAGCCAGCTGATGCAGAAGCCATTTGACCTGAGACCCATTTGCTGGCCAAGGCAGAAGGCAGCAAAGTCTCAGTACTCCCCTGGACAAATTGCCCTGGAATTTGCACAGGTCAGCTCCAGAGGAGGAAAGAAGCTCAGGACTGTGCCAGCTGATCAGCTGTATAAGACTGCCAGCAGCATCCACTAATCTAAGCTCCACATAATCCTCTGCAGCTAAATCCCTATTCACCACCATCCAGTGAAAGGGAAATTCTGTTCTCAGAAGATGATTTGGGAGACAAACCACTCCAGTGCTTAACTGTGCTGATCTAGTCTCCCACTGGGAAAATCTGCATCTCCGTTTAATGCTCCAATATACCACAATGAGAAAAGCTTCTGTATTTACATATGATTTAAAGATTACCCTGTCTTCATTTGACTGTTAATAAGCTTATTTTAAGAGCTCAAATGCTACAGAGGGGCAGAGAAGGCAGGTGCTGCCACCAGTTATCAAGGAGCTCTCTGTGTGATAGTCAGGTACTTTTTCGGAGACCAGAGATATTTCCATATATTCTTCTGTAACCTTTCCCATCTGTCTTATTCCAAGCTTGTCTCTTATTTAAAATCTAGACTATAGGTCTTGTCTTACTACTACTGTGATACCTGTGCAACTAAAAGAAATGAGACACTCCCTAAATATAAATAATAAATACTCATATCAGGTCCAGCTCAGCACAGATTCCACAGGGCATGGAACATTTTCTCCTCATATCCACATGCTCAGGCTGGGCACACTGTGCTGCTCAAGCTGAGTGCAAGGGCTGAGCTCCCTTGGAAGCTCCCTCATTCCCAGTGCTCCCTTGGCTCCTCTCCACGTCCCACTAAAGGGCTATATTTAGAGAGAAAATTGAGCCGTAACTTCTAACCCTTTCTTCATTTTTTAACGTGTCTTTCATGCAGGGCAAGTGTTCACACAAAATTCCTTCTGCAAGGAATGCAAGGCAAATGCCTGGAATAAAGGAGAGCTAATTTTTACTTGATTTGAAGAAAAGAAAAAAAAAACCACAACAGCAAACAGAGAAAAACAGAGGATGAAACAAAATGTAGGATGATTTTTAAAAGAACAGATTTTAAAAAGAGGTTTCTACCACCATAAAATTCCTCGCTGTATTTCCAAATCACCATTGTCGTTTTCACTGTTTGGAAAGTAGGTTCATCAAGCAAAAAAGAAAAAACTGCTAAAAAATGTGGAAATTTGTAACCATAAAACAGTAGGGGATACCACCTTCCCTCCTCTCAGTTTTGCTGCTGGGAATGAATGAGAAGGCAGCAGTTCAGCCCACCATCGATCACATTCCACTCTGTGCTTACACAGTTCAAATTAATAGGGGGGAAATCAGTGCCTGCATTTGCTCACTCATCTGGGGTCTGCAAGAATAACCTCCAAGGGTTCATTCCTTTACCTACAACCATTTGCACTGCACTATTTAACATGTGTAAACGAGATGCTGATCTGAAAGTGAAGGAAAATAGACCAACTCAAAATGAAGTGGTAACTAACATGAGAAGCAAAAGCTATGTTGCTGTCTCCAGTGAGTATTATATGTAATGAAATCCAGATACCTACACAGAGGTTTGAAAGGTTAGAGATGTCCTTCTCTGCTGCATTTGTGACAGAATAACTCAGTTTCCAGTTACTCTTTATCATGGAATCACAGAACGGTTTGGGTTGGAAGGGACCTTTAAAGGTCATCTTGTCCAACCCTGCAGCAGTGAGCAGGGACATCTTCTTTAAAACTAATTAATCTTTAAAAGTGGTAAAGGATTTGATCACCCTTCTCAGCCATGGAATCCCAGATGTACCATGGATAAGATATGGTGGGTGTTTCTTGGAATGCCACTCACTGTTTCTCCTCTGTACACACGTCTCACTGCAGAACTTCAGCCCAGAGAACCACACGTGGGCTCAGCATCGCTCCAGGGACTGGAAGAACTGCCTGGGCACTGGCAACTGCTTTGTCAGGACATTAACTGGACAGCCCCAGTTTTAGGGAGAGTGACAAGAGTGAGTCACAGTGGTGGTACCTGTGACACAGCCTGTCCCTGACACTGTGCGGTATCGACACGACTAAGAAGGCATCTCCGGGGAACTGTCCTGCGGAACAAAATCCAACCAAAAGGATGGTTTCCTTGACAGTGGTTAGAACTGTCAAATTGAGAAAGGCCAGAAACGGGTCTGAGTCAGGTTTTCCTTCTCTCTCCTAATGAAGTATAGCAGCAGCAAGAGCAAAAGCTCACTGGAGCTGGAGCACCCTAACTCGGCGTCTGGGTGCCTTTGGCCATCCCTTCTCAGCAGCGCATTTCCCAGCATCCAGGGTGTTTTGTTGGGCAATACTGTATTTTTGTTCTCACTTTTTTTTGGTGATTTTTCCCTTAGGAATGTACGACCTGTGCTCCCCTCATCAGTACTGTTTGCATTCTTGGACCTTCCAGAGTTACAGGATTTTGGGGCACAGAGCTGGCTGGGCCCACCACCACCAGAGAGAGAACCAGAGCTGGTAGCACAGAGCAGTGACCCACACAACCACGGGGCAGCTGCAATGCCTGTGCCAGCCCTGGAGTACTTCATCCCCTCTCAGCACTGCAGAACACCCACATGTTCTCTGAAAGTTCGAGACTGGCCGCTGGACTTCCCGGGGGGAAGAGTCAGAACCAGAAACACAGAGATCCCTCCTCACCCCAGCCACCCACCTGCTCTGGGTGTAAGTCAAGGCTTTACTCATCATTTTCAGTCCCTAAACGCCTGAATCTCCCCATAGGAAAGATCCTTTTCTTCCTATCGTCGATGAATGAAGATCTGCTGACTCATCTTTGTAAATGTTCCTGAAACAACTTCTCAGGGCAGTACCAGTTATTCCTGGGCACTGGAGCTGGTTCCAGGTCTCCTGTGCTTTGTTCACAAAGAGGACACCTGAGAGAACTCCCCCAGCTGCCTGAGCACCAGGTGAACAACAGCACCACAAGGTACAGCTAACCCAGCACAGCCAGCCTTGTGAAACCTCGGCCACACGAAAACAATACAGGGAGCTGCAGGGCAGCAAAGGTTTTACAATCAGCACCTCTCGGGGTGTACACAAGAATTGGACACCCCAGTGACACACGAATCATAAATGACAAAAAGACCAAGAGTCCATTTTGAAAAATGGTAATACAGCATGAGCATGCCAAGCCACTCTCAGATACATTTTAGTTTTCCAAATGGGTAACGGCATGCTTAAAGTAAATAAGGGCAAAATTCAATCTGCACTTGAAACACACCTTCCTCATCTCATGTTGATGGAAAAAAAATTACACCTGGCCTTGTGCACCACCCCTGTTCTGCAGGACTGCTTGTACAAAACCAAGGGTTCATGTCCTTCTCTCTGTTCTTCTCCAGAGAGGGTCAGGTAACGGCTGGATTATCAAAGCAGAAAAACGATTTTTTTTTTTTAGCCAAAAGAATCCCACAATGAAAAGTACAGCAGGTAACAAAGCAGCTGCCAGTCAGTGCAGCCAAAGGCTGTAAGGAGAGGCCCAAAAGGCAACAGCTGTGCAAGAAGCACAGTCCAGAGATTTGGCTCCTGGCTCTTGGCTCTGCTTGCTGAAATAAAAAGGAGAAACACAGAAAAGGAGAAAGGGGGAAAATCAGTTTGGTACTTGTCTGTTCCAAATAAATCTCTACAGGATTCACTCCCCTCCTTCTCAAGGTGAACTAAAGGTTCAAAATACTTTAAGGGGCTCGGAGTTGTCTCTGAAGCCTTTCCTGAAGAGTGTGGCAGCTCCTTCATCAAAGAAAGGCAAACATGACAAACACAGCCAGGCTCTGGGACAGCATCCCCACTTAAAGCTTTCCTGGCTGTGAGAAGTGATTCCAATCACTGCTCCTGATTTTTTGCCTGGCAGGGAGGATCTCTGGGTGACACAGGACGTGCCAGAGCGCACCAACCAACTTCCACCCTCCCTGGTTTTGGGAGCACGTCTGGAACAAACGGCACAGCAACAGCTCTGTTACAGCTCTGCCGTCCTCCTCTACCCACGTGCAGCCACTGAAATGCTCTGCCAGTTTATCTGAACACCAAACACTCCTTCAGCATCCTGCTCCTGTCCTGGATACAACTTCAGGCAGAGCTGTGCCCTGGCTGGGATCCCAACCCCACCCTACGAAAATGCGGCTGGTCCTGCAGAACTGCCTCCACAGCCGGGCCCTCCCCAGCGCTGCCGGGCAGGGAAGGAGAGCCATCCTCTCCCTCTGCAGATCTGGTTAGGCCACAGGCAGCCTGGAATGCGGACACAGCTGAAATCAAAGCCACCAGAAATAAAGTAAGCAGAGAAATGGCTTAGAGCCATCTTTGTTCCAACCCTTTTTTTCTTCCATCACTGACTGCTGGGTCCAAACACCAGGTACTGCAGTCTGTGACCAGCTGTGCCTTTACAACACACTCCAGCACACTCCTGGATGCCACTCCAGCCCGACAAACAGCCCCAGGAGTCTGCTCAGCTGACCAACAGGAACACCAGTGAAAACAGGGCAGAGGATGGTGCTGGAGGGAAGACAGGCAGCTCTGCAAGTCAAGGCACCCTGCTTGCAACCTGGAGGCTTGTGGCTCTGCCTCCCTGGTAGGGGAGAATCTGTTGAGCTATGTAAATAAGATGCACCAATAAATAAGTAAGAACAGGGGTGGGCCGAGGAAAAGCAGCCAGACTGTGGCCCCGGCGGTAGTGCCGAGGTCGCTTAGCAACAGGCTTGGCTGCTGCAGGGTAAGGGAGCACGAAATCAGCAGCTTCTCAGCACAAGACAAATTGAGTGGAAATGTGGGGAGGTGGCCTTTGCCTGGCAGCAGGGAGGAAAGCAGGAGCTGGTGAATCCGATCCTGTGGGCATCCTTCTGGAGCAGTTCCTGAGTGCAGGGATTGGTAATTAATGTGGCCAAGGGGCTCGGTCCTGCCTTCGAACTGATAAATTCCAAAGCATGCCTGGGAAACCAATAACTCAATTTTGATTAAAATGATGTCTCTTACAGTCACCTCACGGGTTAATTACTTATTAACGATCCTAAATAGCTCAAACCCGATCCTACTGGACTCCCCTGGCTGTACTAGTGCCAGCTGACCACAGGGCATATTTTCAGTGGCAGTTATCTGATACATTTCCCTATCACTGCAGGTCCAGGTTATCTCCATGCCATCTCTGCATTCACTAAAGGAATTTGGACCCTGTAAATCTTCAAGGAACTGAATCTCAACAGCACAGATCCACTTGTTCTGGCCAGGTAATTCCTCTTAATCCTATTGCTCCTCCAGCCTTCTGGCACAACCCCGGGCAGACACGAAGGATCGTTATATAGACACCAGTTATTAGTGAGAAGTGAGCTATGAGAGCAGCAAGAACATCATGAGAACACGTTTCATGGAGGACTTCAACGAGAATTCTGAATGAAAGATTTTTCTGGGTCACTTAACCAAGGGCTGGATTGTACCAGTTACTTGTTTTCCACTGCTAAACACGGCTGGTGCCTGGCAGCGAGGCACAACCAGGGACCTGTGTGGTACATGATCCATGGAAAGGCGCTGTGGGATGGTGGGGGGGTCAGCAGAGGTGCTAAGTGGCTTGTCCAGGCATCCAACTGGAGGAGGAAAGGGAAACACAGTGTGCCTGTCCCCTGTTGTGTACACAAACAAGGCAATGATAACTCATGTTACTCCTTATTTACAGATAGCTTGTATTTGTGTGGCACTTCAGAAACAGAGCTCGATCCAACTGGGAACCAAATCTGCTTGGAGCAGGGAAACTTCCCACCTGCATTTCATCCTCCTTTGTGCCCCATCAAAGAGCTCATTCCTTCCTGTGGCTAGGGTGGAGTGTGTAGAAACCTTCCCAGTTCCACAGGCAGGAAATTACACAGTATGGAGCAGGATGGCTGGTTTTCAGTCCTTATAGCTGTAAAAATGATTCCTGGGTCCTTGGGAACTGCACAGAGACGCTTTTGGCAGTGTCTTGTTTCCCTCTGTCCAGGGTTGAAAGGAAGGCACCTGAGGCTCACTGAGTGGAGAACACTCATATGAGATGACTCCATGTCCTTAATGAGGAGTTAATTAAGTAACTCTATTAATGCTGTAAGGACCAGTCTCAGAGGCAAGACACGCAGGGAGATGACTGACTGTCCTGAGACATTCCTAGTGCACAAGAGAACAACCTACAGGCTACAAGAGTCACTGTGGAACAGTGTGATTCCAGCACTGGGGAAGTACATAAATGGAGAACACGCTGACACTTTTCCTTTTCTCAGGCTGGAGCTGTCCGGGCCTGAGCTCCCAGCTCCAGCCTCTCCTCCTGCAAATGCGGGATGATGAAATCCTGCTGGGCCACATTGGTCTCTGGGGTATTTGCAGAGCCAAGTGTCTGGTGGAACTGTTGGTGCTCCCTGACCTTGAGCAAAATGTGTGGCTTGAAGCAGGAGAGTCCTGAATTAGGTCACAAGAACCAAAGACCGTATCAAAACCCAAAGAGAATTTTAATCTCTGCTTTCCTAAATGAGTCCTTGCAGGTGTGCATCCCAGGATTAAATCTCTTTGTACAACCATACCAGGCACACAGCAACTGGCTCACCCCACTCTCCACCATACCAGGGTTGATTTACAAGCTTAACTATGACCCACTGCTGCCCATTTTCCAGAATCTTGTGTTCTGATCGTGGATTAAGAGTGGAAAATGGGGAAGCAGGAAGAGCAAATAGCATCAGCAGTGCTTAGGAGTCTGAAAGAGATGATGTACTGAAACACAGGCCTATTTCCCTTAAAATGTCACTCTCTGTCAAATGCCACGGTTTCCAGACTTTCAGAATTGAATTACGCTGTAATTACGTCCCATTTGGACAAGGTCACAAAAAGAAAAGCTCAGTACTTTCCTCCGTTACAGCTGTTGTACGTTCTTACGCTCCTGGAGCAGCCAAGCCTCCCTTTCTGATGGCAACAAACTTGTCTCCAGAATAAAATGCTGGTTTAGGTCCATTAGCGTAGTGTAAGGCACATTAAAAAGTTAAGAGGCATCATTACTGATCTTTCTGAGAAGCTTCCCAGAGCACATGTCTTTATCCTCCTGTAATTCTTACAATTCTCTTTATATCATAAAAGCAACAAAAAAAGAAACAAATACAAACCCCGGCCCCATGTGACCTTACTGCAGGTGTTTGTTTTATTCGAGCCCTCATCAGTAAGAACATGTGACATATCTTAGTCAGGGACTTGAACATTTCTCAGTTTTGTCCACCTTCCCACCGGTTTTTCCCCAAATTCCTGTGGCAGTATATAATCTAGTACAACATTCCTGCCTGATGGATCAAAGACTGAAAATCCCCACGTCATAAGGGTAAATTGTTCCCTTGTTTAAACAGGCAGCCTGTAAACACTGTGTGTGGCAAAGTCCTCCTGCCAGGCAGGATCATTACCGACACCGTGGATGGAAGGAAGACAGAAGAGGGACTCTTAGCTGTTCCCAGGGCAGCCAGGGATCCCATCAAGCCCCTGTATGAGCTCCCAGCCCAGTGCTGGATCTATGAATGTGCTGCTCCTTTCCATTAGAGCCGCTTCCAGAGGAGACGCTGCCTGATGGAGAGAGATGGATGAGGCAGCGGAGATGGACCCTGGCACGGCCACCACCAGCTCGCTCACACTGCCATGGAATTGTTCCTTGCCAGGATGCACGGTAAGATCACCGATCCTATGCTCTGAGCTACGGGTTAACCAAGGGATTTCTGGGATTAAAAAGGAGCTGCTCAGACAATCACTTGACTCTGCAAAGCATTTCAGCTACAGTTTAATTTTTTTTCCCAGAGCTCTGGGCCTCTCCAGGCTGCCAGCCCCAGTGCAGGTACGTTAGTGAGGGTCTCCCTGTATTTCTCACTCAGAGGAGGAGTGATGAGGACCCTCCAGGCTGGTGCCACGTGCAGATGCAGCCGGGCTGGGGGACTGTTGAAGCTGGAGATTTTGCAGCTCTGTTGTCACAGCAACTGAGTGACTCAACCTGACGGAGTCTGGGGCCCGAGCCGTGTGTGCACACACTGAGTTCCTGCCCATACTGCCACATTCATGGGATTATTTATAATCACAGAATCATAGAATGGTTTGGGTTTGAAAGGACCGTAAAGATCATCCACTTCCAACCCCCTGCCATAGGTAGGGACACCTTCCACCAACCCAGGTTGCTCCAAGCCCCATCCAACCTGGCCTTCCAGGGACACTTCCAGGGATCCAGGGGCAGCCACAGCTTCTCTGGGCAACCTGTGCCAGGGCCTCCTCACCCTCACAGGGAAGAATTTCTTCCTAATATCCCATCTAACCTCTGTCAGTTTGAAATCATTCCCCCCCACATCACTCCATGTCCTTGTAAACAGTCCTTCTCCAGATTTCTGCATCTACACTGATTATTATACTGATTAATTACTTGGAGATGAGATTTTCTGCTTTTTCCGTGGCTTCTGACTAATTTGCAGAATCAAATTTTGGTTAAGAATTACTGTCCAGGAAATTGCATTAATTAATTAAGCAAAGGAAGTTGAAAGAATAACAAACAGGGTAACACAACGGGGACCTGATGTTCACCTGCTGCCTGAACAACTCAGTGGCCAAGGCTGCCCCACGAACAGACCCACAGTAATGCTTTGGAACTCCTTGCTACCCTTGGAGGTTTTGGTGTGCAGGTAAGGAAGGTGGGAGAATGAGAGCAAAGAGAGGGAACCATCATCCCCCTCATGGCTTCCACAACTTGCCAGAGCCCCAGAGGGGCTGTGGGTGCTCCCCTGGAACAGCTGCAGCAGGAAAGAACTTCTGCTGGCTGAGGTGGCAGTGGGTTCACACCTCCCTGCCCAGCTGTTCACAGCACTGCATGAAAAATAATCATGTACAGAGGAATTATTTCGGACTTCAGCAACATGAAACAGCCAAACACCACAGCACTACTTAAATATCCGTGGAAAAATAGACTGGCACACTGTTGTTCTTAAACAGAAAGAAGCACCTCTAAAAATGGAGATAAATGTATTTGGGATGTTTCTATGTAGCACTTCCCCTGAATTCTCCAAAGCCTCTGGCATACAGCTCTTCACCTCCATTTACCAACCTGATGTAATCTATTTATGCCCAAACACAACCAAATTTAACAACATGAACAATCTAACCCCGTGTTTACCACACTACTCGCTCTCCACAAGAGAAACAAAGCTGTAATACTGTAAAAATATAAGCAATTAACCGCAGGAAGCCAGAGGATCCTGAAGCAAAGCCATCAGGAGATCCTATTGCCCTCCTGAAGCCCCCAGCTCCCCTCCTGCTCCAGTACCTACACGCTGCTCAGAGAACAGCCAAGTAACTCCTCGCTGAGTTTAACCTGTACCAGCGTCGATAAAGGCAAAAACAATGCCTGGGGTTTGTAATGGGAAGTTATTAATAGGGCCTTCAGCTCTAAAAGCTGCTGTCCCTGCAGAGCTGTGCGTTTATGAAATGCAGACACCACCTTTCTATACTTAGTTTTGTTTGTTCGCTCATTTTCAAAGCAGAGAAACTCAAGTGCAGGTGCCCAAGAAATCAAACACCAGCAAAAATTGATGAAGACACTGTGCCCAGTGTCTCTTCTTTGTTTATTTGCAAAAGCCCTGGGGGAAAAAAGGGAACATTATTAGGCTGTGCCTTTTCTTTTCCATCTCCTCCCAATTATTTTTAAAAAGTTTAGCTTGGGGTCTCAGGATAGCACAAGCGCTTCAGAATTTGTCATCTCATTTAATTTGTCAAAAAACCAATGAAATGAAACAAATGTCCCATCCCAACTGTTCTCTGTGCTACACCGAGACTGAATCACTGCTCTTTTCCTCCAAGCCACTCCGTGCATTTGCCATTAGCTCTGCATTACTGGAGTTTCTGGAAGGCAGAATCATGAACAGAATCACAGAATCCTGGAATGGCTGGCGGTGGGAGGGACCTTAAACCTCATCTCATCCCACCCCCTGCCATGGGCAGGGACACCTTCCACTAGCCCAGGTTGCTCCGAGCCCCATCCAACCTTGGATACATCCAGGGATGGGGCAGCCCCAGCTTCTCTGGGCAATCAAAGCAAACCAAACCATAGTCCTGATCTGTTTCCAATAATTTAATTTTTTATTTTTTAGCATTTGCAGAAATAAAATGACCACAGCCTTTCTGGGAAGGACATATATGAGAAAAGCTGATCAAGAAAGACAAAAGGCAGCTTACTTTTTCTTTTTTTGCCCCAATGCAATAATTTCCCAACACAGGTATTCTAAGATTCCTAAACTTAGAAATAAAAGATAATTCCCCTTGGGCGCCCTGAACTGCCTTTAGACAACAGAGCTTCTTCCTCTGCTGTTCAGAGAGGAGAACACAAGAGTTTCTCATGGCACAGGAACTGAGTTCTAAAAAAGTAAAGACATAATACTCTTCAGGGTCACAGACAATGCAAAGACTTGCGCTGGCAAGGGTCGTGCCTCCGCCCCTGGGTCTTTTGTGTGTGAAGAAACAGATTTCCTCTGAATTCCTCTGGTGCTGAGCTGCTACCTGATTCCTCAGACCTGGCCCAAGAGGGCACAGGGGGATTGCACCTCCAGGGAGATTTCTCCACCTTTAGCCTCAACAGTTTTGCTGATGCTGAAGACAGTACTGAGGAACAGTTCTTGGCCAGCATAAATAAGGGGCACAGAGCTCATTCCTGCACCTGTACTTTTACCTACATGTCTTCTCCACAAAACGTGAAAGCCTGTGGGCTTATTCCTTTTAATTACAGTTGCAAGCGCTCATCCTGGGACCCTGCTGATCTTCCTCTACAGCCTCTTTTTATCACCAAAGTGTCTTCAAAAAGGCCATCATCGTCCTGTGAGAACAACAGGTCCTGCAGACCTGCCAGGCACCATCACCACAGGCTTTCTCCATAGCCAAACCCCAGGCATCCCTCAGGAGAATCAGTGACTGGGTTTGTTTCCTTGAAAGGAAGAGAGAGCTCAGACTCTTTCCTCTAAAGAACTAAGGTGAACACTGTGCTGTCAAGAGGAACTTCAGACTCTGCTACAGACTTACAGACCTCTGTAAAACTGTCTGTAAGATGTCCTAACGTGTCACCTCACAGGAGGTGACTCCATGCCGGCCTGCACCTGGGATTTAAGTGTTCCAGTTCAGCCTGGGAAAAATGTTCACTTCCCCTTCCCCCTGGAGCTGAGTTATTTTAGACACATTCTGGCAGAGGTGCCAAGATGCCGGAAGACGGAGCTGTCAAACAGAGCGACTCCCTGCCACCTTCATCTCGTGCTCTCTGTACTATTTTCAGAATCAGGGATGGAAAGGAGCTGTAATTCATCCAGGGGAAAAGCTTAAGCCAAAAGACCTTTTCAGGATGCTTTCCTGCTTCTGTTTGGAATGGGAAACATCTGTTATCCTGGGAAGCCCTGACTCCTGATGGCACCAAGGTGAACAAGGCAGATTTAGGTGGCCTGTTGAACCATGGAGCAGCTTTCAGATGTCCCTTACCTTGCTGAATGAAACCACTAATGATTTGGGCAAACCTTTCACGATATACACCGTGATACAATTGCTGGGGATACAGACAATAAATGTTCCAATCCACTTTTCCACCTCAAACTTTTAAAGATCCTTACCTTTCACACTGCTCTTGTGGATGTCATTACTCACTAGCACATATGCCAAAAAGTGACTACTAAAAGGACATCACAGTATTTGGGCTCAGGTTGAGAAGCTAATATAGATGTTTAAAATGTGATTATATTTAGCTATCAAAAGCAAAATCCCATTCCTTTCCTACTGATGAAAAATTATCAATATACCTGATGTCACTCACAACGTCAACTCAGCAAAATGAAAAAAGAAAGACCAAACGAAACAAAATAAAACAACTGAACAGTTTTACCAATGCTTAACCACCATGAAAATATAACATCACTACTGGGCAACATGCCTGCTCACTGGAATAATAACAATTATAAGTTTAAATAAATAAGCATTCCAAGCTGAAACTGTTGTTTTAAATTAACAACATCCCTTCCTACCCTGTTAACGCTTATTACCAAGCCTACAAGAATTTTTAAGGTCCAGCTCCTCTGCAGGAACTCTCGTCTGATTTCCAGGTGCTGCCCCACACCACATAGCTGAGCAGAGAGAAGGGAGCTGGAGCTGCAAAGAGAACAGGCATGAGAAACCATGACCCTCCTCCCAAGGACAATTGGATCTGCACTTCGGAGATAAGGGAGGAAGGGGAACTGATCACTGGCTTTTCATAAGGAATCACACACAGCCACGGCAGGGGCTTCTACAGATCCCAACACGACCCTTTTCCATTTGCTTTGGCCTCTTCTTGAGAAGTTGATAAATGAGCAATTTCCCCCCTGTTCTTTATATTGGAAGATTAATTAGATACACCACAGGTAGAACCAAAGGAATAAAAGGCCTCTGTGCCGTCTCAGGGCCTTTCTGCAGATCCCTCCTTTGCTCCTCTGCTGCATTTGTGTTGACTCACGATAGCAAAACCCCCAAGCACCTGGATAACTACACATACATACAGATAAGCACAACGAGAGAGAATGCCCTAGAGAGGAGACAGCAATCCAGCTATTTTTACTCCTGTGCATTGAAACTCACAGAAATCAATACATAATTCCCTGTTAAACCATGCCTGCAAAAAACCACTTCCAGATAAACCAGCATTAGAGGTGTGAATGAAGCCAGTCACCCACATCAGGAAGGTGTGAGCTTCAAACCACCCCCCTGAATTACAAACATTTAAACGGAACATTAGAAAGTAAATCCGCTTTAAACCGCTCAAAGAACAATTCTGGGATGGGATAAAGCTTAGCACAGCTCCTGCTGCCGTGGCCTGTTCTTCCTGACTCTGCTACTCCCCGCGGTCCTGGTGCCAGCTCTGGCTGTGGCTGCACCCAGGCAGGATCCCCAGCCGTGTCAGCACAGTGACAGGTGACAACAATGTGTGTGTTTGCTCTGCACTGGAAAAGGCACCGCTCTGTCTCAGGGCCATTTGCTCCTCTCACCGAAGGTGCTGAGAGCAGTGACCCCTTAACCCGGCTGGGGAGCCCGATTTCCTGCACAGAGGGACATTTACAGGGTTAGGGAGGAGCTTCTCACAGAAGAACTTCAACATTCCAGGTCTTTCCTGCCACTGTTGATGGTGAAAGATGAGGCCAAGAGTCCCTGAGCCAGGTAAGAGAAGGTGTCATTACAGATGCTGCCCCATAACAGAACAGGTTCCTGTGTATCCCACCCCATGTGCTCCCCTCACACTCCCTGGGCACAAGAGGAACACCCCACAGGGACCTTCCCAGGATCTCTCACCTCCCTGTCTGCTACACTCAACCTCAGGGCATTCCCAGGCTGCAGTGCAACACATTCTGAACGTCGGCTCTGCTCCATTTCCAAACGTCACGGGACGCTCCCAGGGAAACAGGCACAACTCCCTGATCCCACCTGAGAACCGGCAACCCAGGAAATTTTCATGTGGAGAAGCTTCCCAGTGACTTTATCCCATTCTACACCTCACCTGCCCGAAGTCAGCGTGAGAACAGAGCTGACAGAACTCTTTCATTAAAATCCAACTTCTTTAGGACACAGATGGACCTCTCCAAGAGAAACTTCCATTACCAGATGCAAAAGGCAAGGGAGGCAGATTTGGTGAGTGTGCAGAATCTGTCAGCTGTTTTCATAAAACAGCACCACTAACATCAACCTTCAATAACCTAAAACAGGCTTTTTCTTCCTTCATTCTTTTCACTTATCAAATTGGGCTTCCAGACACACAGGAAAGACTTCTGAAATCCCTCGTGAAGACAGAAAAATTAGGAAAGGCAAAAAATCCCCTCCCCAAAGCATGAGTATAAAAAACACTGGTAACCACTCTATGATTACAATGCAACTTTCTTAGGTCATATTACTTCATAGTGTGAATTAGTTCTAAATGCTCCTTAACAGGGGAATACTACCCAACAAGCTCCTGCTGGAAAGCACTCCTGTTATTTTTAATTTCACTGACTTTGTTCCCAGTGATTTCCTTACTGGTAAATGATCAACATTTAGACCTGGTGAGCAACCACCAAAGATAATCCTTAATTGAATAAGACATTCTCTAGCACATTCTATAGAGAAATTTCAATTAATAGGAGCTTCTTTCCTTGTATTTGCAGAGCTGTTCTTGAGGAAGAGATTGATGCTAATCCTTTGTGTTTTAAAAACAGGATGACAAAACTACTTGCAGAGCAGCACCTTCAAAATCCAGGGGTTATGGACTGAACTCAATGGAAAAGTTGTCAAATTAAGGAGAAAAAACCTCAAGTAGTTTTAAATTCGCCTCTGATGGATTTTTAGTACATGTTAAACTGTTTTGTTTTGCAGTAGCAAAATAAACACTGGAAAAGATACAGCAGGGCTGTGAAACCTGGCCACGCCACAGTTCTGTTTTCATGGTTTTGTGCCTGTGTAATTAGCTTAGAAACCTAAAGAAAATCCTCCCTGGCACTTACTGTGTGATATTGGCTCCAAAAACCTCTGGTGTTTAGTCTATAAATACTAATACAGCCCAGAATAAGTGAGAAGGCTCCCAGTGCCACATTCATGCAGCACAAAAAAGCACATTTAAAGGGCCTGGTTTGGGGTTTTTGTGAACAGAACAAGTTTTGCTGCATTCAGCAAGACAGACAAGTGCTCTTCATGCAGCCTCAGCATCCCCCGGGACTTTGGCAGTGATGGTTATCCAGACTGTAATTTCCCGTGTGAGCATGTCAACCCCTGCAGTTATTAGCGCCTGTTGGTAGATAAATCCCATGATTACAACGTCCAATTATAGAATCCCGGGGCAGTTGAGGTTGGAAGCGACCTTTGGAGAAGGTTTTGCCTAAAGCACCCCCCTGGAGGCAGTGACCGACAGCAGCTGGCTCAGGGCACTCTGTGCTCTGACAGAGATTCCACAGCCTGTTCCTGCCCCTCTCAACCAGTACAAAAGTGTGGCCAAAGGCCAGTTTATTGTCCCCAGTTCCCAGGAAGCCAAGGCACAGTGAGGATCTGCAGCCACTGTCCCACACCAGTGACACCGGTGTCAGGGAGCACGTGGCCATGGGGATGAGGGCAGCTGGGACAGCGGGAGTGCAAGTGAGGGAACACAGAATCATTTAAAACGAATATCACTCTCCCTCCGACAGGGTCTTGCACTGAATTTCCTCCCGTTAAGTTCCTGAAGCTTCTCGTGTTTTCTTTTAAATACATCACCTGTATTCAGTCCTTGGAGTACCTTTCCTGACTATGCCGTTAACCCTGACAACAACCTGGGCTTCAGGACACCCCGCTCCACGATCTCAGTCGTTCTTACCCGTCCCAAGATGCTGAGGACACAGGTCAGATGCCCTGCTGTGTCCCAGTGAATGAGCACTGAGCTGTGTGCTCAGTGAGCGAGCAGAGCCCAGCTCCCTAATGACACCAGAGCAGGGTGTTACTAACAGCAGGTGACTTCAGTCTTCTACTTTTCCCCATCCCTGATAACCCCAGGTCCTGGCTCTGAATTCTCCCTGCTTTTCAATAATTCCTCCTAATCCTCACCTCTAACACGCCAGGGACTGCCCGGACTCCACAGGTGCTGCACTCACCTGAGCTTTTCTCTCAAACACCGGAATCCAAACCGTGTGAGACCCTGTGCATGCAGTGGATGCCCAGTCAAACCCTTCAGCTGCCTTCCCTTCATGTCACACAGTTCCCAATTTCACTCTGTGTTTTTAACAGGCCCCAGGTGCTGAACCCACCCCCCGTGCCCTGTGCATCTCAATACACTTTCCCAGCAAAGCACATCACAAACACGTGTACCCAGTTCTGACTGAAAAATTAATGACAAATAACAGCATGTGGCACAGAATATCTTGCATAAGAAAAAGAGAAAGGCAGGTGTAAGAAAATTGCAAATACCTCTTCCAAAAAGTACCACGAGGACTTCTGTTTTAACCTCCCATCAGAAAAATACACACGGAGTAAAGGACTGGGTAAGTTCTTAAATTACTCACTTTTAACAGCCAAGCAGAACACTAAATACTAAACATCAAACTGCAGCCTTCTATTCCCAAAAACTCCTTTCAGCAGCAGAGCTGAAATCCAATTTTACTAAAGCCTTTGCACGGATCTTCTTTTTCCTGGCTGGAATCAAGACCCATTCTTTCATAAGATCAGTGTTTTAATCAGAAGGGAAAAAGCCCTTGATTAATAAATGATGAAATTAAGCAGCACAAGGGAAATTAATGCATTGAGAGATAAAAAGAGGCAGAGTTAGAGGAACATTCTTCCTGGTGGGATGTTCTCAGTGCATTACTGGGCCACACCAAACATGCATTTCCCATCAGTGCTCACACTCCAAGAAAGAGAAAAAACACTTTTCTCCAAGATCAGACGTTAAGCCCACCCACAGCTGTACATATTCCAGCCAAAAAAAATCCCAGATCTTTCAAGTGACGGCTTTAAGAACCACTGCAGCCATTTTAAACAGATTTCCACCCTCAAAACTTACAGTCAGGCTCCCCTAATCTGGTTCCTGACAAGTCCAGTACTTGTGGTCCACGTGTTCAGAGGAGCCTGGCTTTTGACAGCCAGCCAGCCTTGGGTAGGGTAGAATACAAAAACATATTCTGCCTTGGTAAGCTTGATACACAACCCCCAACTCAACTGTATTACACAGCAGCACTTGGCAAATGGCTTTTGAGCAAAATAAATCATATCTGAGCTTTGGCTGCATGATTATCATACAGTGATTAATTGGTTTGGTGTAATCACTGCTTATAAATCAATTAATGAATTAGTGAATTCTGACAAATGTTTCTTGATAAGGCATCATTTTTCTGGTTTAATTATTAGGTTGTACCAGAGCAGACAAAGAGGGGAAAAGTCAGAGATTCACTCTGTTCAAAGACAAAAGGTGTGCACACAAACATATATAAAAAGTAATGAAGGAATGATTAAATACCTTTATTTTCCACCCTTCCCTGTGCAAACCCCAGGAGAAGGAGCAGCAGCGAGGTGCACCCTTACCTTGATGTTGCAGGCTTGTTCCATGAGTCTCCGGGCGTTCTCCTCAGCTCGGTACCTCTTGGGCAACTGAACCCTGAAGAATTTTAAAGCTCCTTCAAAATCAGCCTGTAGGAGGTCCTCTTTGGAGGTCTGCAATTAAACACAGGGAACTACAGTAAGCCCTGGGAACGTGCAGCCACGCTGTCTTACTGGATTGGTCATTTACGGGGTGCGTTCCAAGCCACCAATATTCACATCAGCTCAAAACCATCCTCCTTGAGATCGGCTCTCTAGCCCTGCCTCGTAAAACTAACAGGCTAAAGCCCATCCAAGGAAGCCCAGGCAGGGCAGCACACGGGATTGCAACCTGGGAATGCATTTTATCCTTCTGTACCTGTCGGGTGAGAAATGATTCGGGCTCAGCCTGCCACGATGTCAGTGAGGAGAGAAACAAACCCCAAGCAAACAACAAAAACCTAGGAGAAATTATAATGTTTTCTGGAAAGTTAGACCACTGATGATTCTCACAGTGCTGCCTTAGAAAGACAATGTGTGTACATATTTTTTTTTTTTTTTTATTTTTTAAAAATATATATAGTCACAGACATGAAGAGCAGAACATATGACTCACACGACGCATCAGCAAGTCAATGTGCCGGAGTCTGTGACACAATTTCTCAAAAGAAGACCGTGCCAGAAAATGTTTTACATGCTGATTTCTACATCTGCCACAATCCTGCACCTCTCAGTGTGGGATCAAGCTCAACAGGTCAGAAGATGTTACATACGGAGCGTGAATCCAGTTCTGCCACTGATGGGGCAACTCACGGGGACAAATTGTGTTCATGCTCGGGGTGACTCAGACCTGTCCCAAGAGATCCAGCAGCTATGACATCCCAAGCCTTGGGACAGGTCCTGTAAATGGCTCACAGAAGCTGAATGCCCAGACAAGACGTTTAGGGTGCCACCTCAAAAATGTGCATGTCAAGGTTTTTACCCAGCAAGGGTAAACAAATCTGTGTCAACACGAGCTGGAGACTGAAGCTGTGTAACACCCTCACTGCAAGCACCCCAGGAGCAGCACAGGCACATTTGGGTAAGGTTAATTGCTGAATTAATTGCTCAAGTTCCACCACCACCATTTCCATGTGGGCACCCTCTGCTTTCTCAGGAGTAACACCCTGTGTTCATTTTTTGCCTCATTATGGGCAGTAAGTACGTTACATACACATAGTTTCAAAGTTTAATTCCTGTTTAATTGATGTTGCTAATCCACTCTGAATAACGGATTCACAGAATGCTTTGGGTGGGAAGGGACCTTAAAGCCCATTCAGCCCCACCCCCTGCCCTGGGCAGGGACACCTTCCACCAGCCCAGGTTGCTCCAAGTCCATCCAACCTGGCCTTGGACACTTCCAGGGATCCAGGGGTAGCCACAGCTTCTCTGGGCAACCTGTGCCAGGGCCTGCCCACCCTCACAGGGAAGGATTCCTTCCATATAATCAAACTAATCCTGTCCTCTGTCAGTTTGAAGCCATTCCCCCTCATCCTGTCACTCCAGATCCTTGCCCAAATTCCCTCCCAGCTCTGTTCTTTTCCTTCCTCAGAGTTCTCCTGAGATCATCTCGATCCTCCCCTCGTTCACTGCCAAGGAAGCTGCTGGGTCATCCCTGCAGGGACACAGGAAAAGCTGCCTGTGGGATGCTGAGGAGGAATGTTCAGCTTCCCAAACCCTCCCAACTGATCCTGCCCACAACCCTTTGGCTCGGTGAGCCGAGGCCGGGGTGGTGCTGATGGAGAGCCGGGGCGCTTGGAATCCAACACCACACTGCTCCTGGCCTGCTTTTCCCGAGGTTAGGAATGCTTTTTGCCACGCCTGAGGCCAGATCCCCGTTTCACAGCCCCGATGGGCTGGTTTTAGGATTCTCTGGAAGTGTCAGGGAATGGTGGGAGCGGCCCCCAGCACCACAAATCCCACTGGAAACCAAGCACTTCCAGGTGGAGTTCAGTGGATAAAGGTGGTGGAAAAGCAGTAAAGGTTCCATAATCCTGGAATCATTAAAGTTGGGAAAGACCTCTAAGACCACCAAGTCCAGCCATTAACCCAGCACTGCCAAGTCCACTGCACGGATTCTTCCTAGAGGTCCTGACCAGGCATTTTTATTTTCATTTTGTATCTAATTTACGTTTTTCCTTAAATTAGCAAAATGCACTTAGAGGCTTGGAATGTTTTTAAGAAAGCAGAGAAGGAAAACCTGTAAAAGAGGTAATAATCAACAATTAAATGACCCTGTCAAACTTCAGGACCGCAGATGCACCTTTATGTCCATAGCACTTAATTTAAAAATAACCATGAAAAAAAGACAGAAGAAAAAATTATAAGGAAAATTATTATAAAAGAAAAATTATATTCACATATAACTGTCAGAAAACAGAATCATTATGTAAAACATTTAGAGTCAGATTTATTCCTCCTAGGCCCCTGCTTGAATCTCTGTTATAATACTATTTTACCAGTCCCCAACAAATTGCTCTCATTAAACTGTAACTAGAGATAATTTTGAGTTCTCAACCCTGAAACATCCATAGAAAATCCCACCAGATCATGGAAATAAGAACTTTTCTGACAGAGTTTGCTGAACTGCTACTGGATTTATGGAAACTGCAAACCATCCCGTTGTGTAGGCTGGTTAAATGAGGGGCAGAGCCCGAGACCTGTCAGCTCCTTCTGTGTTTTCATTTCCTTAAAATAATCTGCTGATCAAAAAATTGGTTTCACTATTAAAAGCACAAAGGGGAGGGAAAAAAAAATGGAAATTTTGGCATCCCAGGATTCACATTTCTTGACATTTTGTGATTTTAATCAATAACTCATAAAGACATTTCCGGGACCTTTTGGCAGCTGTTTGAGAGGCAGAGATTTGTAAATCCCTTGGTTCGTGTCTCTCAGCTCTGGGAACTCTTTAACAGCTGATTTCACTAAACCATCTGTAAGTTTAATGAGCCAATAATTAAAGTTTGGCAGGTGCATTTCATTTTTGTGCACTTGGTGACTTCAGGACAGTTTTTATTATTCTAGATATAATTTTTAAATAAACCTATTTTTGGTTTAAATCTATTTTTAACCCCAGGCAAACGAGGAAACTCGGTGAGAACTACGATCAAAAGGCTCAGTTTGCCTTCGAGGGTTTGACTAAATATGTCCTCAAATGTCCTTCCTCCATCACTGAAGTATTTCAATATATTCACAAAATTATCTTATATGGATGAGTCAAAACTAAGGGAAAGCCCTTTCCCACAAATTCTAACAATGTTCAGAAAAACTGCAAATGTTCAAGAAACGAGGAGAGAATTTGAGAGACTTAAATGATGTCAATTTTTATTTTTAGGTTTTTTAGTAAATAATGTTCCTACTACGTTTCCCAAAATATTTAGGAAACTGTGATTAAGACAAAGGACAAAGCCTCGGCTTTTTTCTTTAATTTAATTTCTCTGTCTTCAATTATTAATTCTGCAGCCTCATTTATTACTGAGTGTACCAACTAAAACTCCTATTCCCACCTGGGAATAAATTTTGGATCAACCACACTACACTTCCTTAATTTAATACTTCCTCCTTCATACAGATAAAAATCACTAATTTCCATAGAATTTTACATATCTGTTTAGATTTTTTGTAGGATGTCAGTGAGCATAAACTGCCTGTTTCACCCTTTAATGAACACGTGCCAGGAACGAGGCCAAGTTAAAGGCTGAAAGGAGTCTGGCTGTGCTCTACTCTACCATTTAAATTGCTTCTAGGAAATTCAAAATGTTTAAAAGGATCCTCTGATTCTTCAGGACATAATATGCACACCACACTATAAAGGTCTCTGTTTCTATCTGTTTAACGCCTGTAACACACAGATGTGGCTTTACCTTCTGCAGCAAGACGTGCAGTGTGAAATCAAGGCTGTTTTTGTCTCACCCACTGCAGTGCTGCACGTTGCACGACTTTGCTCTGTGCTGCCCTTAAACACGAGCCACAGGCCTGACCAGCTGCTCAGTGACTCCCAGAGGGTGATCCTGACCTTCAGTGCTGGATAAACTTGGGCTCCAGGCCTGGAGAAGTTCGGTGGGTAAAGCTACGCTGCCACAGCGACATCAGCGCACACTCCTAGGGCAACACATCCAGTGACACCTCTACTGGCATCCGCTATGCCCAGACACCATCAAACACGTTTTCCTAAATCAGACCCATGCTCTGTAACGCGCTGTTCGGTACCAAAGCAGCTCTGGGTTTGTGCACGATGAGCTGGGATCACAAACACGGCCCCCGTCCTGTGCACACCCAGGGACATCCCTCTGCTCAGCAGGGCACTCCTGGTTGTTGCAGCTCCACACTTAACAGGCAGAGTTCATTCTGCCACACAAAACACCGATCGATGTGGGTGAGAAGATCTCCTGGCTTCTTCCACCCCTGGTGATCCCAAAGGAAATAACCCCCCCAGGACCAGCGCTGCTCCACGTGTCCATCAGCATGGGAAGCTGATGCAGCGAGGAGGTGATCAGAATTTTTCTAAGACTGCCATAAAGGTTTCAGATGATATTTCTCACCTCTCCCTGCAATGGCACAATCTCTGCCCATCCCAGGCATTTATTTCCCAAATCACAGCAGAGAGAGCAGCTTATGCACATTAAAAAAAAAACAAATCCAGTGCTCAGTTTTATGAAACACTGAGGTTTGAAGTATCTTCAGTTCTGATTAAAGCACAAATTCTTGGTCCTCAGAGATTTCTCACTTTTAAAATATTAGGAGAAACACGGTCTCTCCTCTCTGCAAAGGGTGTGTGTCAAAAGGGATGGGTATCAGGAGAGGTATATTTAGCTAATAAAGCCCGACAGGGAATCACATTGACTCCACAAGTCACGTCTCTCTAACAACACAAGGACTATTTGTATTATTTTGCCTTTTTCACCCTCTTTCTTTCTTTTTAAATAAACAATATTATGGCATCAGCAAAGCCAAGCTGACTGGGAGAGGAGGGCTGCGAAATTTCCTGGTGTTCTCCATCTGGAGGGTCAGATACAAAGGCTGATTAAGTCAAGTGAAAAAGAGCTTAGTGGTTTTGTCTCTGCTTTCCTTGGAGCTCATCACAGCACAATTCAGAGCGATTTGGCAGCCCTTGCTCAAGAAACCAGCAGCAGGATGGGATATAGGCTGGAGGAGCGTTGTGGTACACTGGGAGATAACCGGGATGATGGTAACACACCCAACAGCTCAAACCACGCGTTATCAGCCCCTGGACTCCATTCTACAAGTGACTGTAGGTCCCCAAATCCAGCTGCACTTCAGCAGCCATCAAACACTTCGTGGATTTTTGATTTTCATCTGACATCTCCCAGTGCAGGGCCATGTTGGTCCAACCACCCAGCTTGCTTTTACAGGGAACAGGTTGTAGCACGCAGAGCACGTGCCCTTCTGGGAGCACTGCAGAGACGGAGCCGGGAGCGCAGCGAAAACGCCAGACAGTCCCTGTGTACAACCACAACATGGGAATAGAGAACAGCACCAGAAAATGGGGGGAGCAGGGATGAACTCACACCAATGGATCACACCAAAATGCCACGCTGGCGGCCCCAGGCCATGGAGCCAGCGACCCCTGGAGCTGCAGCCAGGACTGGTGACAGCCCCGAGCGGCCCCAGTCAGCACCAGGGCCCGGCTCCTGGGTTTGCCGCTGTTCCGTGGCTCTGAGGCTGCTCCTACAGCAGCAGAAATGTCACAAGTGTGTTCTCTGTGCTGTAACGTGCCACACCGACTGCAGGCCACTCCACACACAAGCAGCATTAGCTATGATGGATGAAAACACCCTTAACAGTTTCTTTCCCTGATCATTCCACGCAGGTATTTTCAACTTTTTTACACGCTGTCAACCGCCTTTTCAAAATGAAGCACAGAAACAGTCAAAAGCCCAAAGACAGCTTGATGATTTCTGATGAATGTTCAAAGCCACTCTTTGATGTCACAAGTGTAAAATATGAAATGCTGAGCATTAATGCACTTTGCATCAGTACCTAGAAGTCGGCTGGGCACGCTGCTTATCTGGAATGTTTTCAGGACTGAGAACAAAAGCATTCACGGCTTTAGGAAAGATTTTTTTTTTATAATGCAGCCCCGGATCCCTTGAGCTGGTTAAGGAGTGGCACTGGTCCCCATTAGCAGGACTAGTGTGCAGCCCTCCCTAACATCGACCAGGACTCCGTGCTTTTAGGAGATGGATTATGAGAAGCCAAGAGGAAATAATAAGAGCCCTCTCGCCCCTCCGGGGGGCAGGGGCAGGGTTGGGAGGGAGGATGGCAAATTCCCAGTGAATGAACGTCAAGAAAAGGTGATCTCACCGCAAGCAGCCGAGGCACAAAGAGGCGATGCCCCATGCCCAGAAGTTCCAGCACCCGACACGCATATTCATTCACCAGCTTGCTCCTCTCGTCGTGCATGTCCTGGGACTTCTTGGCAGGAGGGGTGAGCTTGGCAGCCGGGGTTTTGCAAGGCACCCCTTCTTCCATGAGCAGCAAGTAATAAGGATCCAGAGTGAGGAGAACAGGCTTTGTGAACGGCAATTTCCAAAAGTGCAAGATTAGGAGAGCCAGCCTCCGGTCCCTGGGATGGGCTCGGATGGCCGCTCCAGCAACGCCCCTCGGTCTCTCAGGAAGAAGGGAAAAGCATCTTTGCTAAGAATCAAGGAAAAATATGATCCACCGTGTTGGCTCAGCCAGAGTCCGAAGGAGATTTGAAAAACAAACCAGAGAGAACATGGATCTAAAAAATGCACGTAAAAAGCGGGAAAATGGCAGAGAATGAGGGCAGGGAAGGTGGGCTGGGAGCAGAGCAAGGGCGGGCAGGGAGGGCTCAGTGTCCGTGGGGCGGTGTGGGAGCCGGGAGCAGCGCCGGGAAGGGCAGCAGAGCCCGGGCAGTCGGGAGGCTGCACAGAGAAAGGGATGAGCTCATTGCAATCCCTGCTCCGTGACCAGCGCTCCGAGCATCAGCGAGGAAGGGGTGGGAAGGAGGGGGCTGGGAAGGAGGAGGAGGAGGAGGAGGAGGAGGGGGTGCCTGGGCACCAGGAGCCTCTCGGGGGAAAATGCCGTAATGAGAAGCCAATGGTGAGCGGGGACAGCCGGGCTCCCCCGCCCCAACACCCCCCATCACAGCCCTGCGAGGGGCTTGGCTGCTGAATCCCGGCTCACGGCACAGCCGCCGCATCCTCCAGCGCTCCAGGGTGGCAGGAACGGGCCTCCCAGCGACACAATGACTTGTGCATCCCATGGGCTTCCCAAGGATGACACACAGGCCCGGGCAGGTAGGGCAGGACACCCCCACCCTCCCAGGCGGGGAAGGGCGAACCCCTCGGGATGGAGAGAGCAGCCTGGGCGGCCACCGCCCGGCCCCGCACAGCCTGGGCATGGAGGGGATTAAATAATTCAAACAGCGCTCATTTCCAGCGCCGTGCTGACGACGCAGAGAGGGAGCGATGGCAGCACACGCATTTGAAGGGATTCTAGAAAGCTGCCGCGCGTTCCCCAGGAAAAGGCGCTGATGTCACACCTGGAAGCTCCCGTGCAGGGAGCAGCACAGGTGCCTCTGCCATCTGCTGCACGGCACAGGGCTGCATTTCAGAAAGCGTGGCTCCGTGCTCCTCGTTATAAACGGGGCTATGCCACACAGCACACCCATTTCCCGCCCGAGCCGACAGCGATATTCCATACATTTCTAACAAACGGAGAGGCGGTGAATTAAAGTATCGTGAGGAGCTCTACAGGTCTAAAGCACATTAATGGCAAACAAATGTATCTTTAGCTCTAGAAATAATTTGTCTAACGTGTCAAGAAAAAACATATTTATATGGAAAACATCCAAAGTAAAAATCTGTAGCGCGGGGTCTTAGAATTGAAACAATAAACACGTTCACGAGTATTTGAAATATGAAAATCATTTAAAGTTATGGTGAACAAGCCTAGGTAAGTACTGCAAAAAGCAGAGACGATTAGAGAAATAAATGAATTACATTCAATCAGATAAACAACCCCTAGTGAAGGATTATCACCAAAGCAGCTCCATCCCTGCGAGTCACCTTGGCCCACAGTGACACACGAAGCAGGTGGGAAAAGGGTTAAAGCAGAAGTCACAGGCCAAAGATGACAGATGATGCCAACTGAAGACAACTAAAGCACCTGCAAACTTGCAGCACTGAATAGGCTGTTTGATGCAGCTCTGAAAGCACATTTAAATATCTCAGGTTGCAAACCACTATTCTGTAGATAAAAACCTGCAAAGGCTACAGCAATTTGGGTGTTTACTGAGGTCCTTGTGGAGGGAAACCACGACTCGCTTCAGAAAAAAAATGCCACAACCAACACAAGTTTCATTCCAGTTTAAGACAGGTGAAAACTGGGATAAGAAAGTCTCCCATTTTTCCCAAACTCCTCCACATGAAGTTGCAGAGACTGTGGTTCATTCTCCAGCCTGTTATTCAGCCTACAGGTAACACCACAATGCCCAGCATTTATCCACCACAGGTTTCATCACCAGATTTTGCCTGTAGGGGGAAGAAAGGAAGGAAATGGGAAAGGGAAAGAAGCAGCTTTGCCTGTTTTTACTGAATTCTAATTTAAACACCTTGCTGGTAAACATGATATTCTAGAAACATCAGGTTCCATCTTCTATATGCAAATGGAAACATTGCTCAAAACATTAAAAAGGAAGAAATAAGAGCCTTATACTGAGGGTAGTGGGAAGCAGGTGACTGAACTGCCCAGGAGCAGAGTCAAGTGTGACCTGGGGGCTAAACAGGCAAGAGGACAGATAATTCAGAGCCCTGTCCACGTAAAAAGCCTTAAACTCTTTACTGCATAAGTCAGACTTCAATCAGCTAATAGCTCTGATCCTTACAGAAGTTCAGGTTTGGTTCATTTTCACTAAGGTCTGGGCCTATGAAAAATGGAATCAACTGATTATTAAACAAAGCCTTTAATTCTAGAAAATCATAATAGGATCCAATAGTTAGAAGCTAAAACCAGATGAATTCAGGTTATAAATAAGGCGCCAATTTTTAGGAATGAGGAAAATTAACTACAGGATTAGCTTCCCAACAGATGTGGTCTACTACCACCATTATAATTTTTACAAATCCAAAAACTTCCAAGGCTTGACAAAGCCCCCCTTAACTATCAGCTGAAATCCACTGCTCTGTGTTTTTCCAGGAGCTCCTTTCACACAGTGTACCAGTGAATCCTCATCTGCACTTTTACACTCCCTGCCATTCTTACTTCCACATTCTCGCTCATTTTTGTCCCCGTCAGACCAGAAACTGATTTTTCCCTCCTGTAAACTTCACAGCTCTTCCCCATGCCACTGGATTACTGTCCCACATTCTTTGCAAGGGCCTAACTGAAGTGAACCTGAAAACTAAAACTGGCCTAAGGGGCAGTAACTAAGGAGGATGTCTGAGGACAAAGGTGTCACTCGTGGTTTGATTTCCGTGTCAAGAACTATCAGATCTTTAAGTGCAGTGAAACTCTGTTCTGGCCTTGCTATCCATGCAATGCCTGTTTTTGTGGTACTGACTTGAAATAATCGATGTTTTCTGAATTCTGCAGCAAGATACCAAGGATCTCGATGGGGGGGAGGTCCTTTACAAATCTCTGTGTTTTAAAATATTAAATCTCCGTATTTCAGTGGCAAAAATGACTGACTTGGCAAAGCTAAACACACTAAAACTGGGAGAGCAAAAGAAAGTTCTTCTTCAAGCTCATTCCTATAAAAGGGTAAGACACTGTGCACCAGGAACAGCTCTGAAAAATCCATGCAAATGACATCATGGCCACAATAAGAATTTCACCTCTTACCTTATCAGACCTTACTCTGTCCTTTCTGTTCTTCAGGGCTAATTACAACTGTGTAATCTGGATTTAGCAAAGTTTTGATCATTATGAAGAGAGAACATGATAAACCAACTAACTCCCACAGCAGATTTCAGCAGAGATCCCTCTGGGGTCTGTGAGAGGGTGAAGGAGGAGGTGACAGTGTCTGCAAATGCTCCTAAATTATTCAGGGAGTTAAAGACAGGGGTTACAGGAAAGAACTGCAGAACAACCATAATAAGAGACTGAGTGCCTGGGCACCAGAACACTGAAGGCAAGTCGATGCAGATAAATGTAAATTGATGCATATGGAGAGTAGCATCAATTTTCCATGTAATGACAGACTGTGCGCTGACAATTGCTGCTCAGGATGGAACCCTGGGAGTCACTGCGGAGAGTTCTATGAAAATACCGGCTCAGGGCACAGCAGAGGGGAACAAAATGCACCAAATGGTAGGAAATAAGAGGGAAGGAACAGAGATTTTAGCAGAGATTGCCATTATTCTGCAAGGTAACTCCATGGTCTGTTTGCATCTCTGACATTATGCATTACTCTGGTCCTCCCATCTCGGAAAGGAGATAATAGAGATAAAAAAGCATTTAGGGAGGGGATAAAACTCCTCAGAGGCTTCCAGGGGGGAGACAAGAATAGACTATGGTTATTAGGCCTGGAAAACAGAAGTTGACGAGGGACATGCAGACTTATAAAATCCTGGGTGGTGTGGAGAGAGTGAAGAGATACCGAGTCCAAACCGCCTCCTGACACAGGCCCCTCACGTGGAAGTCACAGGTGACGGTTCAAAGCAAACAAAAGGACCGTTCAGCTGAGAAAATTCCCGCAGCTCCTCATTTCCATGTGTTTAAAGAGCCAGCAGAAAAACCCATGGAACAGCAATCCATGCGGAGTTATTAAACACGAGACACCACCCCTTTCTCAGGGAGTCTGCAAGACACGGACTGCCAGAGGCAAAAGAAAAGAGCATTATTGCCCTGCTCTTAGCAGTCTCTCCCAGGAATCCACCGCTGGCAGTGAGATGCTGGGGTAGATAAGCCACAAGGGTGGTCTGGAATGACTGTGGGTACGTTTTTATTTACTTCAATCCTGAAACATTTTCCCACGGAGTGAAAAGGTTTGCTAGGTACATGAGACATACGCACCGTGCTTCCATAATATTAAATACAATAATTAGTAATAAAGATAGCAGTGTGGAACCCTGAAAACACCTTCGCTTTCCAACATCTAGAAATCACCAACAGGCGGTGTAACAGGAAGAACCATCACTGTCTAGAGGAGTGTTCAGTGCTGCTAAAGAAATGCAGGCCAACAAATTCCACGTTATTTTCTCTGCTATCAGGCTCCTCTTCCTTGAAAGAGAACACGTCTCCACCCTCAAAATTCAACATTTACGGTGAACATGCACCTAACAGAAATTGAGCTCATTTTAGGTGTGAGGAGGAGATCCAATGGGCTAAGAAATTAATTGGTCAGGACAGGATAGATTTGCAGCAGGCAGATAAATGTGGACTTTCAAAAATAGAAAACTGGTTCTATTAAGGTTGGAAAATCAGTAGTCTGGAAGTTGAATGATTCTGGATATTTTCAGGCATAGATTTCTCTTTCTAAAGAGATTATCTCCAGTAAGTCACCCAGTACTGGTTTTTGGGGTAGAGGAGGAATTCTTCAGCCCAGAATAAACTACAGCTTAAGGACATCTTCAATTCAGGAACCAGAAATACAGAAACACTGACCTGAGAGACTCAAAAACTGAATTTTCTTGCCCTCTGCCTGATGCAGAAGGCCTTGAAAAGAGAACAGCTGGTTCTCATCTCCAGCACCAAAAAGTCAGGATGCTCTTCTCTTCCAGAAGTGTCAGCTCTTACCTGGGATCAGCTACACAAGGAGCTAAACAAGGGGGTGTAGATATAGGGACCATCTTTTTTTGCCTTAGATTCTAACATGGACACTCCTGGATATCTTGAAAAGAGCCTTTTGAAGATGTAACACTCCAGAGTGGACTGAGCCAGATCCCTTGGAATCAAACCCAGTTTGGGCTGGAAAGGAGCCCTGTATGTCACTTCATCCAAGCCCTGCCTCAAAGAAAGTGCTGACTTCAAAATCAGTTCAGGCTCCTCGAGCCACTGCAAATGCAAAGAAAGAACAGGGAGAGAGTGAAACAGCTGGTTTGTCTCTTGGATACAAGACCTAAGTCATATTACCTACAGACTCAGTGCGCTTTTCACCTGATACCTGTCAAAAAGTTAGAAGAATTGGCACAATTTCATTCCTGACTCAAACACAATTGACATGTTTTAATTATCTGCATTGACAATATGCAGGTTTTACTGATGGGCAAAATCCGGGAGGGGTTAGGTCAGATGTTCTGTCCAAAGAATTAAAGGGAAAAAAGAAAACCTACAATTCCCTGTATGTTCCTTAAGAATTGAAATGGGAATGGATACAGAAGTACAGCATGACTTTATTCAGAATTTGTGCTCTTACACAAATCCCCATCTAAAGAAAAGAAGCAGTATTTGTGGAACCCTTTGGTCAGTGAGGAATAATATTCCATACAAATATAAGAGAACAACACAATCCTCAGAGTTATCAGATGAAGCAGACTTTTTAGAACTCAGGAAATACAGCATGAATTCAGAAAACTTACTGTGACCTCTCTTAAAGATCCTGTCACCTCTAAAATGTTTACTGCAGATTGGAGGAGATGCAGAAGAGGATGACTAAGATGCTCTGGAGTTCAAGAACGCTGAGAATATTGGTTTATTCAATAAACACTGTGAAAGGTCTCTACAAACACTTCAAGGTGATAAACACCAGTGTGAGTGGTGCTGGAAGGGGACTGCTGGAGTTGAAGGACAATGCTGATGTAAGAGCAGCTGAGGGTAAAATGATCAGTAATAAATTTGAACAGGATAAGGGAAATGGCCTTGCACCAGCCACACTGCTGCTGTTCCTGGTTCTGAAACGGATGCCATGGCACATAATGGAGCAGAGAAGCAGCTCTTGGGCCCAGGAGGTCCTTTTCAGCCCAGATATGGAATGAAATAAAGATAACAAATAACCCTCCTTATCCAAGGTAATGCTGACACTTGTTTTTAAATCTACATCTGCCATCCCTGCCACTGTACTTGGGATGCTGCCCCTCAGCCTCTGGGGCACAGAGGGACACAAACAGCTTTGGGACTGAAAGGTGCCAACAGGAACAGCCAATAAATACAAATGTCCAGTTAGTGTAACACACTCCTTGTGAGTGCAGGGAGCAGTGTCAGAAATCACAAACCCTGCCAGAAATGCTGCTCACCATCACCTGACTTCAAGGAATGATGTATAAAAGTACTGGAGTTAAGATATAACGTGTACTGAAGGGAATCTTTGTGAGATAACACAGGATTGGCTGGGAAACACAAGCAGCAACAAACACATCATCGTTTCTCCCTGTTTTCTCCCCAGTTTCATTTGACTATTTTACACCTTCCCGATTAAAACTACGCCTCTCCTCTGGCACTGAGCAACATGTTTCTAACAGTCACACAGCTCAAACCTCCACAAGCCAAGTGCTGAGCTTATGTGCTATTAATCACACACTCCACGAGTAGATAAACCCCCAGAAACAAAAGGTTGGATATGGACCTATTTTAAAAGCCTATTTTCCTGGTTCACTCTTGCATTTCCAGTGACTGTGTGCTCTTCCCTGCCTTTCCAGAGTTTACCACCCACGACAGCAGTTAATCTAGAGCATGAATTCGCCACAGTCACAAAGCATGCCTTCAGCTGGTTTTGCTGAGTTGCAGGATCAGAAACAAAACATTTAAGAATTAATCAGTGAAATCTCTCTGTGAGCAGGGACAGCACCCAGGGAGTGGCTGGGGCTGTGTCAGGGCAGGTCAGGTTGGATCTCAGGGAAAGGCTCTTCCCCCAGAGGGTGGTTGGCACTGACCAGGCTCCCCAGGGCAGTGGGCAC
>JAWMRA010000005.1:26621993-26660518 GCA_035584735.1 Pseudotriccus pelzelni | reverse complement strand
CGCGCGCGCCGACGCGGGGCGGGGCGGGGCGGGGCGGGGCGCCCGCCCCTCAGCGCCGTCGCCAGCGTGGGCGGTGCGGGGGGGAGGCCGGGGGAGGGAGGAGCGGCGGAGCCCACACGGGCGGTCCGTGCCCGGGGGCGCCTGCGCTGCTGCCGCTGCACGGGGAACTCGGCGTTTTAATGCGTTCCCGCTCTCGGTGCGGTGTTTCGCTCCCTGCGTGGAGGCCGAAGTCAGCGCTTTAATCTTTCCCCGCGCTGCACGTTGCGTTCCTTCCCCCTCATGGAGTCGGAAGTGAACACTTCAGGCCGCCCCCGCGCTGCACTTTGTATCTGCTCCCCTCGTGGAGCCGCAAGTTAACGCTTTATTCCGTGCCTGCACCTGATTTTATATTCGCTCCCCTCATGGCACCGAGAGTTAACGCTAATCCGTCCCGCCGTGGAGCCGAAAGTTAACGGTTTAATCCTTCCCCTCGCTACACTTTGGGTTTGTGCCCCTCATGGAGCCAAAAGTTAACAGTTTAATCCTTCCCCTCACTAACTACAGTTGGGATTCGCTCCCCTCACGGAGCTGAAAGTCTGACAGTTTAACCCTTCCCTTCTCTAGAGTTCGCATTTGCCCCCATCACGAAGCCAAAAGTTAACACTTTGAGACGCCCCCTCGCTACAGTTTGTGTTTGCTCCGCTCATGGAGTCAGAAGTCGACATTTTAATCTGCCTGGCTGCACTTTGCTTTCGCTCCCCTCGCAGAGTTAACAGTTTAATCCTTCCCCTCACTGCGTTTGGGATTTGTGCCCCTCGTGGAGCTGAAAGTTAACACTTTGATCCTTCCCCTCACCGACTACACTTTGGATTCGCTCCCCTCGTGGAGCCGAACTGGACTTCGCATTCCCCCGCCTCATGGGGCCAAAATTCGACAGCTGAATTCCTCACCCCACTACACTTTGGACTCGGCCCCCTCCCAGAACCGCTCCTAACTGTCAAAAATGACTTATTGGAAACTTGTATCTGACAAACTATTGCCTCTTCGCAGCGAGCCTTCAGAAAGACAAGAGAAATCTAATTCTGCACCTTTCCCGTGATGCGGGTGGTCAGACTACAGAAAGTTTGTGTTAAGGTAGAGAGATCAACAAGAGCCAGGAAAACAAAGTGGTTTATTTCCAAAATACCCAGTGTATTTCCTTCTGAAAGCTCACAGCACCCGTGATATTTGGCACAAGAGCTTTCACTTATGGAGAAAATATGCTCAGAGTAATACCTGTTCCACCCAGGCTTCCAGAATATTAGAAACAAACAAACAAAAAAAAAGCTGCTGTTCAAACTCCTGTTAATTTTTATTGAAATGCGGTAAGGAGTATTGAAAGAAATAGAGATACACTTGCAGAGCAGAGAGGATGGTAAATTTGTTCCTACTTCTATAATTTGATCCAGAAAATAATACCTCTGCATAACTAGAAGCACTCTTTGGAGTGTGTGTGTGTGTACATATATATATATTCTGGCCTGATCCTGCCTGTACTCTGTACTCACTTCTAATGACTGGAAAATCAACCATAGGTTGTGGGGATTCCTCCCTGTTGTCTTGCATGTTGGTAGAAAAGAAGTCAAAGCTCTGGTGGGAAATGCAGCCTCCCAGGCGTGAAAACTGAGTCGCCGAGTCACCAAGTCACTCAGAGACTGACGAGTGTCAGAAAAGAGAACTGGGTTTAGCTCTCTGTGAAAACAGAGAGGATGATTTTTCAGACTATGAGGAACTGCGTGTTTTGTCTCTGGCTGTTTCTCAGAGAATGAGGCTCTGATAGTTCCAGAGAGTTCTCACTGAGACCAGAAGTGGCAGAAGCTGAGTCACCACAGCCACATCTGTTGCATAAATGTAGCAGCGATGTCACAGCAGCATGAGGAGGGTAAATTAGTCAGGGCTAATTAATCTGCTTGTGTACCGATATGTAAAGTGTTTTATTCCAGCCTGGTATAGGGGCAGCAGCCCCTTCACATCGCAGTCTGGGAAGAGACAAAAAGGACATTTTCTTGATACAGCTATTTACATTTTAAAAAGTAATGCACTTTGTCCATCTGACAATGTGTTAGAAGACTACATAAAGAAAGAGTGAAACGATCATCTCTTTAGTTAGTGCTCTGTCTCATTTACAGGCTGGCAGAGCCGGGGGGGTTCACCTGCAGAACAGAAGGATCCAGGGAGACCTGAGAACCCCTTCCAGGGCCTGAAGGGGCTCCGGGAGAGATGGAGAGGAACTTGGGACAAAGGAAGGAGGGACAGGACACAGGGAATGGCTTTAAACTGAAAGGGTTTAGGTTAGATACTGGGGAGAGAGTCTCTGATGAATAATGAAATTGGACTCTAATACATTGGTGCTATGGGTTCCATTCCTGCCCATGCCTTCGGCCTGTAACTAGGCAGGCTATGAAGGTAAGAAACAGAAGTTTATGAAAGTAAAGCCCTTTTCTTCCATCACCACCTTCTGATGATTTCTCATCACCACCTTTTCCACATCTTTGCTGACCCAAACATGCTCATCCCACTTCCACCACCTCCCACTGTTGCCCCCGAGTACCCAAAGCGTGTGCTTTGGGAATGCTGGAATTGGAAAGGCAGCACGTTCTGGAGCGACCAGTCTGACTCAGCGCCCCAGCTAGTGACAGTGACCTTTCAGTGGAGGCATCCCTGCTGACCTTCCCTCTGTGTTCTTGGAAAAAGATTGACAGAGTCAAGGGGCTGAGAATAATCACGTTTTAGGAGTAACCATTTGAAAATAACTGAGAATCACCCTGGAGAATCCTCCTCCAAATCCAGACCTGCCTTCAAACGGCATCGCTGCACCCCCAGCTCCAACGCCCCCCCTCTTGACGTGCACGGTTCCCTTCTGTGTCACTTCATGTGAAACACAAAACATGCTTCGCTCCTCCTAAATTATGTATGTGCCGAGGAAGACAATCCTTCGGCGCTCTTTGATCTGGTACCATCTGAAGAATAATTTATATTGTGACTTCACTGAAGACATAATCAGCGGTTAATCAAGTGCGTTTTGTGTAACTGTAGTCTAATTAATCTGTTTGGCTCTCGGAGGAACAATTACCGCGTTATTTGTGTTTGATTTTACCTCAGATCTGCAGTGCAAAAACACTCAGAAGGCCAATTTGGAAGAATAGACAGGATTCCCTCTGAATTCTTGATCCAGTGTCACTGGGCTGTCTTTAAAAAAAACCCAAACAACTGGATATTTTGAGTCTAAATTAGCTTTTCCTGGAAGGATACTTTTTGGCTTGGTGTAGGTGTCTACAACATAATAAATTATGCATATAACACAAATTCTCTTGTTATGATACTGTTCAAACTTCATGTGCTACTGCAGTACAAAGCTCTGCATCTTTGATATTTTTTCATAGTTCTCAGACTGGGAAATAGTACTGCAAGGATGATTTTTTTATTAGCTATATATATAAATTTATATATTTACTAAGCATATATTTAGGTAAAAGGCAGTCCCTGCGAGTGGCTTTTCATAGCAGGCAAAACTATCTCCCTACTGTAAGAAACAAAGTCTTAGGTAAAGCTGCAAAGATTTGTGGTGCACATAGAAAAATTGCCATTAATCCTGGGGTTTATACTAATGGAATAGCTGGTATTAACAGGAAAACAGCCCAGGGGACTGCTGCTAGGATATTTTCTGGATATCTTTTATCTGATGTGCAAACACGGGGCTGTCCTAAAGACAGATCTGAAGGTGGTTTTGGATGGAATTTGGCTGAAGGCCTTTGGATGACAGTGGGAATAAAAGATGAGGCCCACAGACATTTAAACAGCTCTCCTGTTCCTGGCTACGTTCTCATCTCAGCCTATTCCTGATCTCAGCCCTTCTGTTTTAATATCACTTTTTGTTGAATAAAATCATTGATTTGAGGATTGCTTTTAATTTCCACGGATGACATTTTTTACAACTAAGCCCATAAACATTCAGTTTTTAATGCACTAGATCAGACAAAATTATAGATCAGGAAATGACCATTGGCAAAAAAATGTTTCTTGGTATCAGAGCTGGAGTCAATCCCAAAAATCCATCAGCTGCAAATAGCCCAGGAAGAACAGGAATTGATCATCAGTCAGCAGGTTGTGGAGCTGCACTTTCCTGCCTGTGTTCCAGCTGCTCCACCTTTCCATCAGAACAATTCCCTGTTAAAGGCAAGGGAAGAAAATTTAACTTGAGATAAAAAGTGAGGAAATGCGTAGTGAAATGAGCCGTTTTGGTGTGGCCTGAAAGATCCAGGGACATAGTCTTTCCTTTTTCCATTCGTTTCCAAAACAAATCCTTCTTAAGAAGCCCTGGTAGCACCACTGCTGGCAGGACAGTGACAGAAAACATTTCTGGGTTTGGGTGAGTTCCAGAACGTTTCTAAAAGGAAAGGAAAACTTAATATCTGCTGGCAGGCCTTGGATGTCCCACTTGACTGTCCGCAGAAAGGGAAGCCTCTTGTCCTCACACTTCCTCAGGTTTCCAAATGGGAGGCTGATCCTCAGAGCTGTGTCAGAAAAATTAATACTATTATATGCTTAGGTAATTAAATGCCGGTGTGAAGTGTGTTGGACACAGAAACGCCAAAAGGATCCCAAAGCCAGCGACATTTCCGGGAGCATCACAAATTAAGCTCTTCTAACACTGCCAGGGAGCAGAGTTCAGCACATGATAATGATAATATGATATGATAATAAAGGCGTAATGAAAACAACTGTGAATTTGACATGTATCAGAAATTCATATTTAACGAATTGTCACTATCAGATTTGAAATATTTCACGTCTGAAAATAAGTCCCACCGATGCTGTAATTAGGCTGGTTTTGTTTCAAAAAAAAAGCCGGGTACAGTATTTTTAGCTGTGTGGTCTAAGCCTCTCAGAACGAATGTGCAACCCCACAGTTCCGTTTTGCTGAGCTGCAGGACACCTGACACACCACAAGATGTCTCAGCACGAAAACACTGACTTTTATACAAGAGGTTTTTTTTATAATACCAGTCAGTGAGATAAAGGTTTTCTAGTGTTTGCCTTGGCTTTTAGGAGCACACGGGGAAGAAAAACCTCGTAGTGTCAGCAATAAATGATTATTTTAAATAATCAATGAACCAAATGACTCATTGGAAAACCTTAAACTTCCAAAAGGAAAGGCTCAATCAACTCTTAATAAGCATTAAGTTTTCCTGTGTAGGCTAAATGGAAGAATTATTTGAAAGTATATTTGATTTCCACGACATTTGATTTTAATAGTGTGTTTTATATTTGTAATTACTCATACTCAGGATTCATATTGTTTAGCGTTACTACAAGCCAGTTATTTGCATAATATTTTCTTCCCAGGGTTCCATCTTCGGGGCCTCGTGTCACTAAAATCCACGAAACTGTTGCCTTCGGTGTGTAACATGTTCAGAGGGAACCAGGGAACTTCTGGCCTGTTTGCCCACATTAAATGTGGACTTGAAGAGCTTTTCAACAGACTCTCAGCTCAGGAGTGCTGCAAAAACCACTCCAGACTTGATGGCTGGAAGGTGAGTTTGTTTTCTCTTGCCTTATGTGTCTGTACACACTCAGGGCTTTGCCCTGAGAATGTTTCTCATTTATTTTTCTTTTGTCTTCCCTTTTCCATTGTGTTGCTTTAGTTTATCTTCCCCCACTTCCCCTCCCGATTAACTCCTGAAATTCCTTTCTCTGTAACATCCTTTTTCTTATTTTGTTTAATCTTTTCAGAGGAATTCAGGCTGGGTTTGTATGCACACAAACATATTGTGACCGATGTATATTTTAAATATATTGAACCTTACAGTGCAAATCCTCAACAAAGGAACAACCACGTAAATTCAGTCAGAAATCCATGGCCTTTCCTTGGGAAGAGCTGATGGCACCAGCAGTGGGCTCTGGGCATGAGACCCCTCCGATGAGGAGATTGGCTTATCAAATATTAATTAAGCTGTTTGCAAAATGCCTTTGCATTTTGTTTGCATCCAAATGGTAGGAGGGATTCTCACAGGAATCTGTGATGGTCCTGTAGGAAACAGAACTTTTCACACTTCTGAAGGTTGAGAGCCCAACATTCTTCTGTGATTAATGTGTGTGTTTTAGATAAAGTAACTGAAAACTATTGATTAAGGCACAGTTACCCTTTAACGGCCAAGGAGAATTCCAAAGGAGATTAGCCTTTGTGTGGATCAATGAAATTGTTGCTGCAGCTCCCAGCTAGATTTGCTAAAAAGAAACAACACACCTGGCTCGGGTTTCAGAGCCTGATGGTTTATTAAAGTCACAAAATTCCTTGTTTTAGCAGATATTTCACCAGATTCGGGCTACTAATGTAGCAGAAATACAAGGCCTAGAAACCTCTCACCAGTGCAGAAGCACAGAACAAAAAAGGTGATCTTTGCACCAAAGAAAGCCCTACAGGGGAGCAGGTGAATAAATATGGGGAGGACAAGGAAATAATAAAAACTGCTCATCAAAAGATATGGGTCAGAGCCTGGTTGTAAAACCCTAACAGCCATCGGCGGGAGCTTTGCACACATCGTGGGAAAGGAGTGCTTTGAGGAAGGACCTGGAGGAAAACAGTGACACGGGATTGTAAACGTGTTTGGGTAATTCCAAGCACAAGGAGTGGCATGAGAACGAGCATGAAAGCACCCTGAAAATCTGATAAAGAGACCATGAAAACAGGCATCGCCTTTGGGATACTTGGGGAAGGACGGGAGGAGGAGAAAGCTCTGCCGGTGTAAAGGTGTAGCTGGGGAGGGGACACAGAGGTGACAGGGGTGAGGGGAGGTGTCGCTGGTGACCAGAGAAACCCAGGTTATCACATCCAGCCCAGCCCAGAGCTGGGTGGGGGGACAGGCACACTGCAAACACGGCCTGGCTGAGCAGGAGGGGTACATGAACATTTACCAGAGCTGTGCAACAGAACATTGCAGAAACCGGAACACAAAGTGATGCACAGTCTGCTAAAATCCCTTCAAAATCAGATGGGTTTGGACTTGTTGCTGTTCATGGATTTACATTTGCAAATGGTCCCTGCAGTGTGGTGTGTGCTTTGGAAGCAGGGCCTCCACCCTCCCGAGTTTCCATCCTAAATTACAGAGCCTTGGATAATGCAGGCTGTGGGATCTGAGGAGATACATGCCCAGAATCTTGTGCTGAAGAGAAATACTTGAGCTAATTAGAAGTGGAAGAAGCCTGGTTATAGCTTGGGTTATTTGCTTTGAGAAGAAAACCTGCTTTAAGCTCTTTAATGTTTATCCAGCACTTCAAGGTATTGTTGTCTCCCTTTGCAGTAGACTCAGGACTCGTTTGATCCATGGAAGTCTTTCCTTTGGTTCAGTTACTTGTCGGGAATGAGGAGACACAGAGACATTTGAGTAACTCCCAGCGCTGCACTGTCTGATACTGGGAGGGCCTTGTGCTGCATTCCTCAGACATTTCACTTCCCATCCAAACCTGGCCAAAAGGACAGGTCCCCATCCTCAACTTTTGAATTGTCCCATCCAAACACATCCTGGTGGACGATCTCCTTGAGAGGGCACAGGGTCCTGCATGCCTTGGGTCTCACAGATCCTTCTTCCCCTTGTGACTCCTGATCTCCGGTGTGTTCCAGCACATCATGGGTGACTCTTCTGTCAGCAGAGGGGAACAGGAGCAGCAACCTGTGTAAGGAATGTGAGCAGACACTGCAGGACAGGAGCAGTTTAGCTACTTGACCGAATCCAGAGATAAAAAATGCAAGGAACAGCAGGATGACTAATGGAAAAAATTCCCAAACCTGAATATAAACACCTGACCCAAACCCTTTAAGGCCTGTCATCCCATGCAAACTTTGCAGCTCACAGGCTCCGGTTCCACAGGGCAGTGTGCTCAGTGTTCTGAGTTCTCACCTTCCCAAAGCCTCCAAAAATACTAAAATTGCTTTCAGTGGGTGACCTATAAGATTGCAAATAACGAAATAAAATAAAAAAAACCTATCCAGGAATAAATTTTGCTTATGGTACTGTGGAATGCATTTTTAGCAGCAGTAGAATTCCACTCCGTTGTGCTCTGAAACTCCAAGACAATTCTGCTCATCTTGCTCAGCCGAGCAGCCCAAAGATCCCAAACTCTCCGGAGCAGGATGAAGCTGTGAAACACCTTTGGGTATTGATTTCACCACGGAGCACGTGATGGGATCAGATAGCAAACAACTGCCAGGCCCTGGGGTGAACCTGTGGCACCAGCACTGCTCTGCTCCGGCCAGAGCTGAGCCTCAGGTTCCACTTCCCAGCCCTTGCTGAGTGCTCAGAGAGGTTCTTTGCTGCAGGTCCAGAAAGGCAGTTTTGAGCAGTGGATCCATCTCCTGTGTCTTTCCATCCTAAGGAAGCCCCTGAGTACTCTGCTTATTCCTGCAGGATGGAGAAGACCAACCAGCTCCTGGAGCAAAGGAACTAATTAAAGGCAGGCTCTGTGGATTGATGAGCCCTTGGCTCTGCTGTGGCCCAGAGGGAATGTTTATCTCCATGGGGATTCCTTTTGTTCCTCATCAGCCTTGCCTTCACCAGGGGCACTGCTGTGGTCACTTTTCTCTGTCTCACTGATTTTTTTTTTTAATTAAACTTCCAGGCATGTAATTCCTTTGGGAACCTGCACCTCCAGCTTGATTGATATTTATTTTAAAGCTTCAAAATTATTCCAAAAGGTTAGGGTCTCCATGGGCAGATATAACAGGCTTCACTTCTCTGGGAAACCAAGCTCTTAGAAAATTCAATTTTTAAGTACTTGATATTCCGTAAAGTGAATGGAATAGAGTTTATTTCTCTCCTTTAAAGCATAATGTAAAATATTTCTTCAAGCTGATGTGTCATTTGCTGTAATTTGATAACCTGCAGAAGGGCCTGTGTGCCTGAAAGCTTATTCTCATTTTTAGCTGTATGAGTTGGTCTATTATAGGACTTTATTTCTCCCTTCAAACTTGCTTCTTGTCTAATTAGAGACCCTGGTGCACCCTCATTAAATCTCTCAGGAGTGTTTCTCCCTGAGGGAGTCCTGGGGCCACAGAACTAAATTGAGGTTTATAACAGACACATGATTGGATTAAGAGAATTCAATATATACCATAAAATGCAAATGCTTATGAATGTATTGATCTGAAATATTACTTCTTCTAGCACTGAATTGTGCTGGGTTTGGAAAACTCATGTTAATGACTTTTAAAGATCTTTCTAGGGACAGAAGACGATATTTTATATTGAACCTAAATCATCAGTCCAGGCAATGAGAAATCCAGATCCCTGCTCTCCTTGTAGCAACAGAGTCTCAACGTGAGTCAGGATTTAGCCCCTGGTAATCAGTCTCAGTATTAACAGCAGCTCCTGTTGAGAAACCTGCCTTTGTTTACTATTTCAGCAAATTCACCTGATGACTTTTGGCCTTTGAATAATATATTTATGAGACAACAGGGTTTGTCTGGGTGATTTTATTGCTGCTTCACCCTCCTGTAACTTGAAATTCCTGCCTGTTTATTAGTAAGAATGAAACACAGTTTTCCTCTGTGAATGACTTGGCATTATCATTTTGTCACCAAAACAAAAAGGTGCACAAGAGGACCCCTTTTCCAGGGTCATGGCCACGACTTTTCCAGAGCCCGTGACTGGGAAGTTCATTTTCCTGAGGCGCTGTTGAGGCACAGAGTGGTTGAACGACTTGTCCGTGGTCAAAAACTGTGGCAGGAGTAGGAGATAAAAACATCCAGGTATCCAGGAAAGCATCCTAAGCACTGGGGCATCCCGCCTTCTGCCAAGAAGGCAGAAGGAGTTGGGCTGAACTGTCTGGAACAGAAATGCAGATTGAGGCTGATTGAGGGGCAGATAGATCCTGCTTGTGAAAATCTGTTTGGAGTAATTCTTTCTAGAATTCAGGAATAGCCAACAAGTTGTATTGTACATCATTAAGCATTTAACCTCTAAACTCACTATTTCATATATATATATATATATAAAAGAAATACATCCACAGAATATTTATTACAAACCAGCATTTTATCATTGCTGAACAAATGACTTGGCTCATTTGCATCTTACAAAATGACCTGATTTAAGGGATTTAAACACTTCTCACCTATTTTGTTTCCAAGTGCTCAACTCCACCTTTCTCATCGTTCAACAGCCACATTTCTGAGCTGAATAACCCCGAGCAAATAAAAAAAAATAATAAAATGCTGCAGAATCGTATCTCAGAAGCATCTGCAGGTATAACAGTAGACCTCAATATTGTCAAAGTTCTTTATAAATATTTATGTCTAACAGTTCTCCGGACTCCAATATTTCCAGATTTAGTCAGTGCAACAAAATATGTTAACATCCTCCAGAGTTTGCTGATAGAAATCCTTAAAGTGTTCAGATTTCCTTCAGGATTGTGAAGGACTCCTTGGATCTGGTGTACTGCTTGGCAAACGTGGTCACTCTGTGGAGAGCTTCTGCCAGCCCCTCTCCCGTGATGGCACAGCAGGGCTGCACGTACCAAGCCCTGTCACTGCAGTTCTTCTTCATCTTGAACCTCCTGGTGATCTCCTCAGCGTTCAAAGCTCCGGGCAAGTCCTGCTTGTTCGCCAGCACCACAACCGGCACGTCTCTTATGGATTCGTTCTTCAAGATGAGCTCAAACTCCCTCCTGGATTCCTCCAGCCGTCGCTTATCAGAGCTGTCCACCACATACAGCAGTCCACCTGCGCCCTCCAGGAAATTGCTCCAGACCTGCCTCATTTTCTCTTGCCCTCCAACGTCCCAAAACGTCAGTGTGAAATCTCTCCCGGTTTCAATCATGTCGACATTAAAGCCGACGGTTGGGATGGTCAGAAAAACATCTTTATACCTGAGCTTGTACAACAGCGTGGATTTTCCCGCAGAATCCAGTCCCAGCATCACTATATTGGCCTGCTTCACCCTGGGGGGTTTGGTGTTCTGGTGGCCCATTTCTGCCGGGCAGTTCTCTGCTCCAGCCAGGCTGGGGTATTCCCTCTCTTCCGTGAGGCCAATTTGCATGGATGTCTTTCCTCCTCCTGCGTGAGGTGAAGCACAGAGAGGCAGGAAGGGGAAGAAGCAGCTCCGCGCTCTGCAGTCGGTAAAACCTCTGTGCAAACACACGGCGGTTTATCGGCTTGATAACAGGCCAGCAGCGTTCTGAAGGTGCACCCTCCGTGCCAAGCCTGTGGGTGGGACACCATGAGTAACCTACCAATTTGTCATGGGCACAAAGGTTGCTGCCTTCCAGCAGGTCTGAACATCCACACTTCCAGGACCGGCAGCCTGGCTGTGCTCCACGGGCTGGGGAAAGGTCTGCCCTGTCCCTGTCTCGGTGCGTGCTCAGAGATCAATCCCTGCAGCCACATCCATTTTGGGAAAGGAATTTATATAAACACAACCAGCGAGGAGGGGAAATCCTAAGGTTTGTTCATACTTATGAATCCGTAAAATGACAAGGTGTCCTCAAAGTGCATCTCCCAGCAACAAACTGATGTCACCTTGAGTTCTGTGTGCAGTTTTGGGCACCACAGTGTAAGAAAGATATTAAGGTACGAGAGAGAACCCAAAGGAGGCCACAAGGATGGGGAAGGGTCTGGAGGGGAAGCCACAAAAGAAGCAACTGAGGGTGCTTGGTCTGTTCAGCTGGAGGAGAGTGAGGTCAGACCCCACTGGGGTCTTCACCATCCTCCCGAGGGGCAGTGGAGGGGCAGGTACCGATCTCTTTACTCTGTGCCCAGTGACAGGACCCCAGGGAACAGGTGGAGCTGAGTCAGGGGAGCTTTAGGTTGGATCTCAGGAAAAGGTTCTTCCCCCAGAGGGTGGTTGGTACTGACCAGGCTCCCCAGGGCAGTGGGCACAGCCCCAAGGCTGCCAGAGCTCCAGGAGGGTTTGGACAACGCTCTCAGGGACGGGGGGGATTGTTGGGGTGTCCTGGGCAGGGCCAGGGGTTGGGCTTGACGATCCTGGTGGGTCCCTCCCAACTCAGGGTATTCTGTGATTCTGTGAAATACTAAAATCTGAAAGAAAGCTTATAATTGATTTCTTTTTCTTGGCATATATGAAGATTTTAGTGTTTTTAATTTCCAATAAACAAACTATCTGATGACACAAGGGATTGGGAATGGTACACTTTCATAGAATCACAGAATCAACCAGGTTGGAAAAGACCTCCGAGATCATCAAGTACCAAACCTTGCTCCAACCCTGCCGTGGTTCCCAGCCCATGGCACTGATGCCACATCCATCCAGTCTCAGCTAAAAATCTCCAGGGACAGTGAATCCACCACCTCCCTGGGCAGCCCATTCCATTTTCCTCTGTCACTCTCAGTTAATGGTCTGAATTGGGATTTTTAAAATGAAGATCTCAGTGCTGTTTGCCAAGTTGTTCTAAACCTCAGGTTTCTGTGCTGCCTTTTTCCACACTGGGGCTCTTTTCACACTCCAGCACTTCACCACATTTGGCACTGCTCAGAAAACGAGAGGGGAGGGATTTGCTTTTCTAGCAGCTCAGCTTGCTGAGCAGTAAGGCAGGTGCAGTGGCTCCATGATGTAAATCCGTGCCTGATTCCCGCTGGAACACAGTGCCACCCGCTGGAGAGCCCGAGCAGGCTGGGAGAGCAGAAAGGCACAGAACAGCTCAACATTCGGATGCCACAGACAAAAAAACCCCCAGTGCTTTTCCTTCAACGAGAAATCAGAGTAATGCCCTGTTACAAATCTTGGCCTGCACAGCTGAAGAGCTTTAATCCTCTAACTGTTCACTGCCACAGTCACACTCGGAGCTTGGGAGAAGGAGAGGCAAAGGAGTCCCCTCGTGCCGTGAGTGTTTATTTTCCAGACACGGCCGCACCAAGATGTCTCGGGTAATCGGTCACAGAAGCAGCACTGTCATTCCCAAACTAACAGGCATTCCCTGAGAGCACCAGCAGCTGGAACAGTGAGACACAGCACTGCGTTCCAGATAAAAGCTTCTCTTCCGGTGCTATTTAATGAGGGATTTGGATGCACACACTTCTCTGGGAGTGAGGAAAATGGCATTTACACAATGAAGACTCCAATATTCTGCTGATGAAGGATTCCCTCAGCCAGACTTACAATAATCCAAGAGACTGTGGATGGCAGAATAATCAATCTAACAAAGAACAAATACTTAGGAGCTGTTTTCATTCACTTCAGACTTAGGGAGGAAACAAGAGTTTCGAAACAGTTCTTAAGGCATTTTTCCTTCAGCACATTCAGGTTCTGTCACTCAGGAAGAGCAGTTCCTGAGTGACTCTTAGGACCACTTTGTTCCTAATGATTAGGAGAAATTATGGACACATCTGAGTAGGAAAAAAAATTACTTCAGGTTTCACAGTGCCAAACTATTTCCTTCCCCAGCAGAGAGCCATTCCTGCTGAAAGCAGATCATAAAGCTGATCCACTTGTTTATAAACACCAGCTCCATCTCCCTGCCACTGTGAAGCCGTGCTCTTAGGTGAGTATTTCTCACTTAGAATCCTCTCTCTCTTCCCTGGATTTTCTTTGCTCTTGTTTTTGGCTGCACTACAGGGATACTTTCTCAGGGCGACACCTCCCCTGCCATTTACTCAGAGCCTGTCCCTGCTGGAACAGGCAGGTGCAGCACACACTGCATGCGCACACATTATATACGAACTGCTGTAAGCAAAATTACAACCAGCTCTAAAAGCTCTTAGCTGCAATAAGAGTGACAAAATACTTTAAGCCGGTCCCTCTACCTCTTCCCAGAACCTGTTCCCACCACCATCATGGCCTGTTGGGTGCTGGTTGGATGCCTCCTTTCCCTTCTCCAACAGCAGATCAGGCCATAACCCACCGGATTTCCCTTTGCCCATACTGGCCTTGAACACCAGAATATGAACAAGCCCCCCCAGCTGCAAATAACCCATGGAACAGGAAGGAAGGAGCACACACTTCCCTCCCTCGTTTTTACACATTTCTGTAGGAGCACTTCCCTGGAAACCCACACTGAACCGATTTCCTGTTTGTAGGAGACTTCACTAAATACACGCTGGGTTAGTGTCAAACACACGTTCTTTTGGACATTTCCTCACCACGGGGCTGGATTTGAACCACAGGCAACCTGTGGAGGTCAGCGTAAGTTAATTCTGGCATCCAAAGGGCTTCACCTACAGCTTTACTTGTTCAGGTAAACTCTGTGCCCAAGGCAAAGACAGAAATTCCCCACGGTACAAAAGGCTTCTGTTTCTCTCTTCACAATTGATACATTTGATACCAAATAATAGTCAGTATTATTTTACAAACAAGCTCAGAAACAAACCAGACACGCTGTGAAATTAATCAGAATTGTTTTCTTAATAGTAACTACGTGAGACATTCAAACCCTTAGACTGCACTCCCCGTTCCACAAACTTTATGACATGATTAAGTTTAATAAAAACAGATCTATCATAAGTACAGTTTTGGAGACATCTCTACCCAAATGGATATTTCTCCTCCACTACCTACTCCAGAAGTCCCACTATTATTGTTCCTTTAAACATGATACATTCAGCTAAAAACTATTCCATACAGTTTAATAAAACAAAATAAATTATAAAAAAAATCACTTACCTTTAAGAGAGCCAAGGCTACGTGGAAGATTATGTTCATACCCTGAAAATAAGAAGAAAGAGACTTCAATCAGTCCCAGCACACAAACCTCTCTTCCCTAATGCTTATCATTATGTAGCATCAAAACTAGATGCTGTGAGTCCCCAGGGAATGCCTCCCTTTTCCCTGCTCCACTTCAAAGTTCATCATTAAAGCCCCAGGGCGCAGCTTCCAAACTCCAGCCGGGGAAGATGAGGCTCCCTGGAGCTTTGGGAACCTTGACTGAGTGAGGTGTCACGGATGTGACAGGTGCTCCCTCCTCCACCATTTCAGTGCCTGTCAGTGCTCCCATGGACGGGCCAGGGTGTTGGAACGAGCAAATGTCATCAGTATCCTGGGGGGTGGGATTTTTGTCAAGTAGCTGAGCTTAGCTGTGATTTATCATGTACCACCCTTCATGCTCAAACTGTAAAAAGCCTCCAAGTAAAGCAGAGCTGACCCTACAGTTACACAACACACCTTTTTCTACTGCTCAAAATTCAAAACTATTTCAGAGCCAAACAAGCTGCCGTCTGTATGAAATAGCTGCTTGCTGGTGGGCAAAAGTTGGAAATACAAATGTACAGAAATGCACTCAGCGAGAAATACAAAGACAACAGGCATTTGTTTAAAGATTAAAGAAAGTCTGCTGCCTACATATCTGAATTATTTAGGATTATAAACAGCTTTGTCTTCATCCCAATATGAAAAACACCAGATGTAATTTTCATTTGCCGTGCCACAGGCTTTGTGTTCAGACTGTTTTCCTCAACTGTGTTTTCCATATCTTCCTGCCCGCTTGTTTAGTGGCAGGATGAATCCTTCCTTACAATGGCTCTCAGAGCTGATGTCTAGATGTGTCTCAGCAGATCTGCACACAAGTACTACTGCCACTGCATTACATGTTGTTACGGGATAACAACGGGACTTTGGCTAAGAGAACCTTCTCCAAGGAATTTCTGCTTCTGCAGTTATTTTTTCAAGCCTCTTCTTGAAAGCCCGAGACCATATTTCTATAAAAATTAGCTTCTATAAAAACCTGCTGAGACTTTGCAGCATCGTTAGTGGGAATAAATTGTGGTTTTTTACATAGCACGGTGCCTTGAAGGGATTGTACCATCCACGAGTCCTGGAAACGCTCATTAGGGCATGAGACATAATGAATATTGCAACACTGAATTACTTTGCAATTCGCTGCATGATCCCTGTGATAACAGACTGGCTTTCCACTAGAGGTCACAATTGCAGCGGGACTGAATCCTGCTCCATCACTAGGAAACCCTTCTTCCAAACGGGATAACAATTATTGCAAGTTATTTTGCTTTTTATACTTCTTGGTTGTAGAGAGCTGTCCGGCTGTGACTTTCAGTCACGACACTGAGCCCCAGCAGCAGTAAAACCAGTCCACGGTCTCCTCTCAGTTTTATTCCAAATATCAGTTTGATGTCAAGAGCTCATTCCACGGTCTTGACATTCACAATTTTTATGTCCCAGCAGAGGGGGTTTGACATGAACATCTGTAAGTGAGAGGAATATCTACAAGCCATCACAAACCCCAGGTTTTCCTCTTAACCAGCTGATTGATCAGACTTTCTTTGTTTATGAGCAGGAACATTATGTCTAATTGTTGGACTGCTCAGGAATTAGTGTCCTGTGTATTTTCTGACACAACCAAACAGAAAACCAAACCAGCTCTCATTTAGTTTCTAAGTATTTTTTTTCTGCCATGCCTTGGTTCATGCAAGACTGTTCTACCACAGCCAAATTTAATGACGATGATTATGAAAAAGAAAGCTCAGCTCATTTTTCCACGATCTCTTATTTAAAATCCAGCTTCATTTACCACACAGTGATTTATAAGCTTCAGATTAAACTTGTCCAGCTATTTTAGAAGAAGGACTGAAAATACCAGTGTGTAGCAGACATATAAATCATTGGTAGCAATATCCCTCCAGCAATTTTATAATGGAAACATGAAAGCACATACAAATCATCCAAAAGAGGAAAGAGAAGGGAGCCCACATGAAAGGAGCTTTGGATAATTACTTTTTAAAACCAGAGGTCATACTGGGCACTTTGAAATAAATGCTACGATATCATGCAGATCTCACCTTGATATTTAAAAGATTTGCACGTGTGAAAGCTGTTCCTAATTACACTTTTCTTAATACAGAACAGTCAAAGGTTAAAAATATGCACTTATAAACAAGAACTTAGAAGACACAGGGATGGTGAGGGGCTTATCCTCACGTGGAATCCCAGAATCCCAGAAGGGGTTGGGTTGGAAGGTCCCTTCGAGCTCCTCTCATTCCAACTTTCTGCCAAGGGCAGGGACACCTTCCACTAGACCAGGTTGCTCCAAGCAGCATCCACATCACTTCTCCATTATGTGGGCACTCTCTTGTCTGACAGCCTGAGAGGCTTTGCAGCCAGAGAGAAAGGAAGGAGTGTGTGGCCTGCACAGCTCACGGGCAGAGACCCAGAAATGAGGCACATCTTCCTCCCAGGGGCTTTTAACCAGCAGCTTCTCTGACACCCTCACTTACCTGCCTGGTTAAACACCTGCACGGCATCTGGTGTTCTTTAAGGACCGTCCATGCCTGTGTGGAGGCCAAGAGCACCTTAACAGATCTCACAAAGCTCAGCAGTTTTGGAAAAGGAACAAGCTGAACCCAAAGCAATCGATATGGTAAGGTAAAAGTCAGGAATGGGAAAACGCTGGAGTTTGTGCCATTTGACAGTCTCCTCACAGCCCTGCTGACCATCCTCTGCTTTCCAGACACTTCCACAGGACAGCACTGACTCCAGGAGAAAGAGCATCGTTCTGCAGGAGAACCTTTCCCACCTACACTGCTGCTGGGATGAACACTTACCATCCAGGAGATGCCCTTTTAATTCATAAAGATTGTGCACTGTCAAACCTCCAACCACGACTGGAGGGAACATTTTCACGGGTAAACCCGTGAACTTCTCTCACGGGGGACTGTAAAAATGAAGCAATATGTGTGCACTGAAACTAAGACTGGATTAAAAGGAGTGAAATCTTATTGCATTAACTCTGGCCTAGTGACAGATTCTCCCAGCTCCTCAGCTCCCTTGGAAGCCAGGATTCCTTGTGCAGATAGAAGGCTCTTTGAGGAGTCCTTCCTTTGAGTCCCTGTGCACTCTGAAACAAGATGAGTTTTGAAAAGGGCTGAAAAGGCTGCTGGGAACAAAGAACGGACAGAGAGTGGTAAAGATGCGATTCTGTGGGCCCAGTTTGTATTCAGGGAGATGCCTGGGACAGAAAGGCTGCCTGTGGCTTCCCTGGGAAGGGAGGAGGCAGATCCATTCATCCCACCCGGCAAATCTGCCCAGGGACCGGAACAGGGGAAGCGAAGGGGCAGCAAAGCTCAGCAGCCAAGCCTGGGGCTGAGCGAGGCCCAACAATCCGATCACGTGTGTCTGGACAGCACTTGCACAGGAGACGACTCTGGAATTCCTCTCCTGCTTTAAAGCTCCTCCTCGCTGGCAGAAGCCTCGAGAGAAGGCAGAATATATTCCATAGCAGCATCTCTGCCTCTCCAACCAGAGCCCCCGACGGACCTTCCTCCGGTTACACAGCAACAGCCTCTGACCCTCTTCAGCAACAAAGGGAAACGAATCCCTTAAAAATATGCAGAAATTTAGTTTACCCATGTCCTGATCTGTGGGTTTTGTCCCTAGATATGCATGACATGTGGAAGGAAACTGATACAATATTCTCTGAAGTTCAGCACCAGGTAAAAAGATGGGTATGAGAGTGAACTGAGCACCTGCTTAAGGGCTGAGAAGTCTCAAACCCCACATGACATGAACCTCTTCCAGCTTTCTAATAACTGAATTTTCCCTTTTATAAAGAGAGACCAGCTATTCAACTGAAGTTAATTTGACATTGTTTCGTAATTCAAAAGTGTTTCATAATTATGTGTTCAGTTGCATAGTCTTTCAAAGGAGCTACAGAGGGTAATTGGGGTCACAGATTCCAAAGGAGAATTAAAATTCTATTTATGTTTTTGGACGGCTTCCAGGAAAACACTTATTTGGCAACTCTAATATGTTGAGAACACACAGTAAACTTTAGGAATGCCACAAACGTCTTTGTTTTGCTGACAACATGAATATATGGTCTGAAGCTCCAGCCTCCCTCTGTAAGCAGGGCAGCCTTGGAGCACGGGCTGCAGGGACACGTGTGTTAATTAACATCCTTTACCCGGGGTCTGTGAGGCCTGTACATTTACTCTAGGTCAGTGATAACATGACTGAAGGAAAGGAAGGTTAAAACTCTTGTTCGAGTAAGGCACAACGTGAATTAACAAGCTTTGTGTACACAACAGACAGAGCTTCCTCGCTAAACGGTTGTATTGGAGGGGCAAAAAAGGGTAAAACACAAATTGCAAAGAGATGTTTGTGTGAGGTACAGTCGAGTCCTCAGACTGGGATTCCCCCAGTGCCTCTACAATTTCTCACCCCAGAAGATGCTACAGCACCAGAAAGAAGATAAGAAAATACAGAGATCTCCCTCCTGATCCTGTGATGCTGTGAAAAATACACAAACCCCATTACATTGAATTATTAGAGAAGCAGGGAGATGGTAAAAACAGCACCAGTGGACTCAGGGAGACTGTGCCCCTTCTGTATTTTGGAGCATAAAAAGGCACACAAAAAAACCTACCAGGCAACCACGAACCTGCATTAGTAGGATTTTGCATGATTTTTTATTTGGTTGGTTCCTTTTTAAGAGAAATGAATGGGAGTCGGGGGTGATTATTTACGTGTTTTGGGCGATTTCCATGTCATTTGCTGCTGAGATGTTGCTATGGCTGAATGAAGGCAGAGGCTGCTGAGAGATTAACACTTTCTTCCCTCCACAATCTGTGACTGTTTGCAAAGAACAAAAATCACAGCCACGGGATTTTAAGGCATTTCCACGTATCAAACTGCTCCCCGACACGGGGTATTTCTGCAGTGGCACGTCCCCACTTCACCAGCAGCATTTGTTGACCCAGCCCTACACTGACACTACTTGTCTGTTTGCACAAATTGAAATGACAGGGGGTTTAGACATTCCTGTCCCTCTTTCCAAACCTGATTAATACAGGGACAGAGGCCTGAATCCACACTAGGCACTACGGGCCTTATCACATCCAGGGAGAGAAAGAGAGGCCCCGTACCTCTCCAGATAAGACAGGTCCTCCAGCTCTCCTGTGGAAGCAGGGAATGGCTGTTAGACATGCTCAGAGCTGCAGGAATCTTCCAGATCCCAGTTTTCCTGAGAGGAGGCAAGGTGAGGGGTTCAGAACATCTCCACAGAGAGCTGTGCCTCCTTCCCCCTCTATGTGTGGGCACACACCCCAAAGAAAAATGCACGTCCTTGTTAAATCCATGTCTGCTTCCCAGCACTCCGGCTGGTCTCCTTCCCAGGGTTCATCCCTCCTCCTCTCCCTTTCCCTGCCACAACACAACCCTGGCCCTCTCCTCTCTGCACCCTGATGTTCATTGTCCCTTCCCAACAGTGACTCAAAGGCAAAGCTCACGTTTTGATTTCAGGTATTCAGATTCCAGGCACGGAGCAACAGAAACTGTTCTGGCACAGGCAGACTGCACCCCCCTCTCCTCCCAAACAGCCCCCAGATTAGCTCAGCCTCCCGGGTTTGTTCACGGAATATCACTCTCCTGCTTGTGATACTTCCCTTCAGTCATTTCCAAAGCGTTTCTGAGGCCTGCCAAGGCTGTTTAGGATATGCTGCTATTCCAATACAGCAGATGGCACTGGTGTTAAGTAAGCATTATGGAAATTTACTGTATTCCTAGAAAAACCAGCCAAGTGAACATCAACTAGTAGGTGGCTAAAATATCTCAGGAGCAATGGGGAAAGTAATGCAGAGACACAGTGTGACACGGCTGAGATGTGCCATCCCTCTAAGGCACAAACTCGGTCATTCAAACAGGTCCCTCCTCTTTGGCACCTTTTTTTTTACCTGAATCTTGGAACACTTTCTGAAATAGAGGCAGCCTTGGCATTTTAGGACCACAAAATTTATCAGCATCGCCCAAAAAGGTCCTTTCTGTTCCCGTGAGTTATCCTGAACTGCAGATTGTGGTGAGGCTGTTTTTCCTTTGCTCGTGCTGAGTGTTTATCACCAGCCTGGTTATTTTGGGGATAAACAAGCTGCAGCCATGAATGGAAGATACATAAATTATGGATGCTCCTGGGAGGAGCCGGACAACATCATGGTAGGGTTGTGCTAAACCCTGTGGCTCTCCCACAAGGCCTCAGATTCCTCTATTCAAGCACTCTTCTCCTCAGTCCAAGCCTGAGTTATTATAGATCCTGAGCAGCTTTAGAGCGTGTCATGTCCCCTGTCCCTGGGGCGATACACAACGTGCTATTACACACCGCCAGGGCTTCTGCTCTTCACTGAACTTTCATATCCAAACTCCTTACAGCACTTAGAACCTTTTCTACTTTGAAAAGAACCTCAAATTATCATTATAATCTGAATGTTCTGAACACACACGTCCAGAAGCTTTAAACAGTTCCTCATGCAGCAAACACACTATCTAATCCTACATCATTCTCTCTTTCTTTTCACTTGAATTTCTGTTCCAGTACTGAGAAGCCCCCACAGTGGGTTACAGCTGCAGTTAGCAAATGAATTAGGCTAAATTACTTTCAGCATGGATTTAAATAACTCATCTAACTCCATAAAAGCCAAACATCCAGGGCCAGAAAACCCGAGGTAATTCCACTGCAGACCCCCCCCCGTTTTTGCAACACAAAAGCTCATAATGGCTGCCGTGTCAGCGGCTGCCTGAAGGCAGCAAACCCTCAGCACCACCGGACACGAGTGTCCCAATTCCAGCCATCCATCTGGAGTCTGAGAAAACCTATTCTCCTTCTGAAAATAATTAAAAGCTAATTATAGCAGTCTGGGGAAGAAATCCTCTGCAGTCTCTTCACATGAAACAGCAGTGGCTGATAAAGACTTCAGCAAGGAGGCTCGGCTCTAAGGAAGCAGGCAGGAGGGAAGACACAGACTAAATGCCAAAGTTTATCTGCCTGTGTTGCTAAGAAGGAAAACAAACTCAACCTCCAACCTTTTAGCACTCACATGTAGGACACTGACTTTAGCTTAGTAAATAGTACTGAAATTTTATATCCAAAATATAAAGGCAGGCAATTCCAGCACAGATCTGTGCCTACTTTGAATTTGAGCCCAGCTTTTAACATGCTGTTACTGAAAGACATTTTACTTCCAGCAAGCCCAGTCCACTGTTTTGGAAGATTTCTTAAAACATTCATAACTGGGAGGGTTAACAAACGTAGACACCATGTCAACAACAAGTAATTCCAAACCAGTTCAATTTTTCCTCCCCTATAGATCTACAGAAGATAAACAACTGTGCACAACCTTTTATTTAGTTCACATTTCATCTGAGCGCAGATTCACAGAGGAAGTGGGCTTGTTCCTGACTCAATTCCTGAGGAAGTTTAATAAATTGAAATGTTAATCTGTTCTTTCTCAACTCTGTTGAAGGCATCACAGAAGTATCTGACAGAGACAGATAAAAAATAGCAGGTTATTATGGTCTCTCCTCCTCAGTGAGCGCTCACACAGCGCCGGCCCCGCGTCTGAGCAGTACCAGACGGCGTTTCCTGGCACATCCATCCCCAGCAAGACACACACGAGACACAAATCAAATCCCCAGCGCCAATACTTGTAATTCTGCTGTGATTCCTGTCATTTCATTAGGGAGGAGTGCTCCCAGGCACCGCACCTCCTCGGCGTGGTGCCACACTTACTGGATCAAGAGGTGCTCGTTCACCAAGTCACGCGCGTCCTACAAGGTTTTTAAAAACACCCATCGTGGCCTTTGTTGTCACAGAGAGTTCCTCAAAAGCAACCATAAAAGTTGTGTTACTCAATACTCTGAAAGCAACAGATGATAAATAAAAGCCAAGGAGTGATGGTATATCCACCTTTCAATTCCCACTCCTTCCACAGTGCCACGTGCTCCTGCGAAAGGTAATTTCCCTTCTTGGTTATTTAGCTGTATTAGCAGAGATCAAATTATTTCACATTCAAAATTATTGACATTCAAAGCTGATAGATAATCAGCTGCATCCCTTTGCATGCAGTCTTGAACACAGGACGGCAGCTCAGTAGTCACTGTTAACTCAGCAGTCAAACCACCTGGTCAAATCACGTATCATGACGTGAAAATACACAATCTCTTTATTTCCCTGGCAGCCCACAAGCGGCAGCGTGCAGGAGGCGTTTGCACACACTCCCTACAAAGAGAGAAGCACCACCCTTCATTATTTTATATCCCCCAAAACTGCACACACAAACAGCCAGATCGACTTAAAAAGGGGATGACCCAGAGTGCCTCAAAATTTTAAGTTAATAATGGAATGGCACCTTGAGCTCTGCAACTCATTTAGTTTTGGCAGCACTGTGTATATATAGAAAATGGCTAAAGTATTTTCTTTTTTTTAAGCAGAAAAACATCATGAAAATTTTAAAAATGCTTATAAATTGCCTGCCAACTGGCTTGGGTTGTTTTTCCTCTTCTAAACGCCTGCTGAAGGTCATTTGTTTAGTGCTTTTAAATCACATATTTTCATTTCAAACTGAACATTTTCAAACGCAAAATGAAGTGAAATGTCAACTGTTTGCTATTCTGCAGCATAACCCAGGTGCAGCTGTTGCACTGGGGACAGCTCTGAGTGACAAGAGCTTTTACCCAGACGAGTTGCTATTTCTGAGCGTGACTTTAAATAAATAATTTAAAATGGAACAAAAAGAGACAGCAAAACAGAGCAGGCTCGCAAAGCGTTCAATAACACCGTGTCATATTGATAGATAAGACTGACAAGTCCAAATACAACTCTGGGGTTTCATCAACAAAGATGTTCTTCAACGCAAACAGAAATAGCAAAGGGGAAGAGACAAATGAAGCAGCTGAAAGAGGCAGCGAAAAGGAACATTGTGGAAGGACCTGCAGGCTCAAACGCACTCGGTTTGCTGGAATCACATCAGAATTTTCAGCAGCATCAAGAGGTTTGGGTTTTTACTACAGGCACTGTGGAGCACCAGCCTGCAAGCCCAAAATTCTCTTCAAGGGAAGACAAATAATGCAGAATATTTCATTTCTAGATGAGGACGGGCGATTCTGTCCCAGAGTTAGTGAGGCAATATTCTAAGGACACTGGAAATTTAGGCAACTCAACAGCCTGAAGTCACGTTAAAAATAAAAAGGTCCTCAGAAAACAATAGGGTGAAATAATTCAATCCCACAGGGGCCGTGGCAAGTCCCAAATTTGTGTGAATTTACATAAAACTGCTCTGAAGTGAGATTTCACGTGAGAAAGATGAGAATGGCACCCACTTTGATGGGATTCTAAAAATGTCGCCATAAAACATAATTCCCATCCTAAAAGTAGCCCCTGCAGGTTATGCCGTGCCCAGGAGGTCCATCCCCAGGTCGTGCCACGGTTCCCCCGTGCATGCAGAGGAAGGGGATGTGCCTCCCTGGTCAGCTGGGGAACTACGGGACCTCCAACGGGTATTTTTGCTCTCTGGACTGAGGGTCCAAGAGTATCTTTAACAACCATTTTCACTCTCCCAGCCGCAGTCAGAAACTGAAAAAGAACCAACCCCAAACAAAACCTCTTGGTTGACATGGAATCAACAAACGGTTGGGGTTGGAAGGGACCTCTGGAGACCTCCTAGTCCAGGACACACACTGTTCCTCCATAATTCAAGTATTTCCACGGGGACCAGAGAAGCTCCCTTGGGATGATCAGCTGGCAGCATCCCTTCAGCAATGGTTTTAACTGGTTTTCATCCCTTAATGTTTTTCTTTCATAAAAGAGCTGTGTAGGATGTAAACATTTTGTAACGACAGACAGGTCAGGGACGTGGAGAAAGCACAGTCAGGAAGGAAGTTGAAGGGTATTTAAAATTCATGTGTATCTATGACAAATTAAGGAGAAGGCTGGAAGCTTGTTTTTAAAAACTTAAGACAGTTCACTTCAAAGGCTTCTTGGGTTTTGGAGGATTTTTTTCTGCAGAACATTTTCTTTCCACTGTTTGCAGCTGCCACTGTTTTTAGTCCTTGCCGGAATTATCGGCACGCTGGTTGTTCAGAGATAAAGTAAAGAACAATTTAATGCAGAAAAAAATCACTTTTTGATTTCCCCATAACTCCTTCCAGAGGCTGACTGGACACACAGCTTCAGTCCTCCACCAAGGAACAGTTTCTGGTCCTGCCTCTGGCCATACACCTTCAGATTTGGCTTTCTTTCTGTGCCGAGGGCCAACTACATCTTTAGTTTAATATGACTTTAATCTACACTCCTCCTACACATTCTCAGCAGTGCCTGGTACTCGAGACTGGCTGACTCCTGAATCTTAGGAGCACTTTTCTGATAGCCTTCACTGGTGCCTCAGGACGCTGTCTCCACACTACCCCACTTCTCAAGATGTCTGTGTGCATCTTCTCACTTGAAATCGATTTTCTTGCCATTTCTGGCTTATTTTTAGCTCTAGTAAAAGAGGCTCCCTTAGCTGTGTGTGATTACCCTCCACAAGCATTAACAAGTTTCCCTTTCCTTAGCAGGCTCTGGTGTTGCACTCTCACTTTCTCTTTGGATTCTTTCACCTCCTTTCCCACAGTAATTCCTTCAGACATGCTGAGATAAACACTGCCAGTATTAACCCACCTCCTCCTGATAGCTGAGCACCAACGTGCAGAAGAAGAGATACTCTTAAGGAAACGAATACTGACTTATGAGTGGTGGCCAGTATTTGTTTAATACTGAATCCTATCAAGGCATGTGCAAACTCTGAAAGGAAAAACTTCACAATCAGAATTACCAGAAGGAACTAGAGTCAACAGTGTTTCAAACTCGGGAAGCCCTCGGCACTTAAAATTATAAAATATTCCATTTATTTATTTACTTTTGTGCTTGTGACCCATTTAAATCAGAGAGGAAACCAGTGACAGGTTCAAAAACAGGTGTAATCCCATGGGTGCCCTGAATTCCCAGTGACCAAAGGAAATACTGCTATTTTACCAGAATAAACATTCCGGACTATCCATCCATTCCGGCAGGTTTTTAAAGGAAGTGCAGGTGTATCTGTGGTTCAGACACACACCATTTTGTACGAGGAGCAGTGTGTTCCTAGTTGGAACAGTAGGGAAAAAACAAAAGGAAGGAGCTTCCTTCAGCTGTGTTTGTTTAATATCAGCCCACCAAAGCAACTTGCACCACCCTTACCGTCCGTGGGCACTTGGAAAGCTTTTCCTAGGAGGTGTTTTCAAGAAATTACAATTTCTGACTCTGAGAAGTCATTTAACAAATTAAATGAAGAACAGATGAGTGCACCAGATATTCTTAATTAGATCCCTCAGCAAAGAAAGGGGCAATCCACAGTTCTCATTCTAAAACCAAACCAGCATTTCACTGAACATCTTCTCTCGCGGTTTCTATGTAATTTCGTTACACGCGTTTTGAAATCAAACAGCAAAGGACTCCAACTAAATGAACTAAGACAAGAGGACACATTTGTGGAGTGGAAGAAGGGCTTTGTGGCTCAACAGGTTTTTTACCTCACAGAGTAGTAAGTCAATGATGTGGAAGACCATGCAGAGTGGAAACTTGGCAGTGAAGAGCGTGAGGAACCACTGGGATGCGTACATGTGAGCTTCCAAGTTGAGGTCTGAGAAGTGGCTGTGCAAGTCTGGTAACTGCTCCTGGAGCAAAGGGGAAACAGAAATGTCTCAGGTTACTCATTAATCCAAGCTCTTCATCTACACTGCCAGTAAGGACCACGTTGCTGAACACTAAGACCACAACAGAGTGAAATCCTGGCTTCTTTTGAGCACTGGAAATGTGTTTCTTGATAGATTTCAGTGCCCACAGTTACAGTTTTTAGTGAAGTATCCACAGTGGATTCTATCACAGTACCAAATAATGTACTGAGATTATCCTGAGAAATTACAAAATCTTCAGCAGTCAAAAGGCAGACTGTGCATTTTTAAGTTATTCCTTTGCTGGTTTTTTGTCACAAATCCCTCTGCCACAAAAAAATAATAGATACTGGAAACAGGAGATCACCTTGCTGAGCTCGAAAGCAACAGAGCACAGACAATTTCTCTAACTAGGAGCATATATAAACAACACAAAATAAGCACTGAAAATGCTACTGTACAGTGATGACATATTAAGTTAATAAAGTAGCTTTGTTAACAGCATATCTGTTAATAAAATTTGGTTTACTTGTTAATAAAAATCTTTTTGAGCATATGTAAATATCGAGAAGACCATATGCTGAAGCATCACATTAATCAGTAATTCTACTCCACAAAGTAGATCTGACATCTGAGAAAAAACTCATTAAATTAAAACATTAAATTAACAGTGGTCTGTTTGGTTTGGTTTCGGTATATCCCACAGAGGTATCTATGGCCACCTGTGAGAACTGACTTCAGCAGCCTTCACTGTGCTAACACAAGGGCAGGGCTTAAAGAACTGTTAGTAATTCCTTGTTAGTCAGAACAGCAAGGTGTAAAACTTGCAGTGGTGTAACTATGTTAAACCACCCGGTGAAACAATTCCACCCCAAAAAAGAGCAGGGCCTTGAAGGGACAGCCAGACCTGCCACATGACCTGCACTGGGCTGGCATTTCTTAAGCACCAGGGAGTCCTGGTCTGACCTCTTAACCACCAGCATCGCTCGTGCAAAGCTGATGGTGGCAGCGCAAAGGACACACCTTGGCCTTAACAGCACAGAGACGTTCTCTCTAAGCAACATCAGGCAGAGAGGGAGTAAGCAGACAGAGAGAGGGGAAAAGCACAGATACCTGCTCTGCTTGGATACAGAGATTAGCAAGATTGGTCTTTGAAAGACAAAAAAACCTAGAAATAAAGCTGACTCATGGTGTTTGAATTGAGCTGTTAAAGCCTTCCTTGCTTTGGTTCTGCCCCGCCTCCAAAAAGGAGAGGGGGGTTATTGTCCAGTAGCTTCTGGAAGCAAAGCATTAACCTCTTCTTCATGCCAGCATTTCCATTTTTGACAGAAGGAGAATTTGTTACTCCGGCCTCACCTGCATTAACTTCTCCAGCTGGAAAAATTTGCAATGGAGATCTTCAAAGTTATTTCTGTAGAGGTCCCTCAAGCCATAGTCATACATTATTTTCACAAACACACAGAATGCCTGCTCCTCTGGCATCTGTTGGGGAAAACACACAAAGGCAAGGTTAAAAACAGAGCTGAGGCTGGAAATGCCTTGCACGGATACACACACCTAAATACCTTGGGCACGGTGAGTTCAGAACCAGGGACACATTAAAACTTCCAGCAAAGCCCTCTGAATGCAGAATTAAGTGATGAGCACTTGGGTTTGGCTCTTTTAAGGCTTTCTCTGAAGAAAATGTGGGATCAGATCACAGGTTCCTGTACATAATCCTACAGCAGCACAACTGGCGGCAGCATTCCTGCTGCCCGACAAGGATAAGAACAACCAGCACACAACTCGCAGGTACAGAACAATTTAAAAACGACAAAAAAAGAGGGAACAAAAGTAAAATAAAAAGGCAACGACTCATGACAGTGATTTCTACTTAGAGAGATTTGGTTAAAAGGGGAAGATTCAGGAGAATTAAGGTACAACCAACCCTTAGTGAGAATAATGCTCATCTGCTTTCATCCAAACACCAGGACAGTGAACTCTGAAATCAGGTTTCCCACAATCCCATCAATTACCATCCTGACTTTTTCAGAAGCCCTGTCTCCATAACCTCTATGTCATTCTGACCAAAGTTTCTCATCCAACAGAGTTTCGGGAGGTGGTACCAACACAAGCTGAGTGAGCCACTCTAAACTCACATTTTGTGGCTTGACACTCCTGAATGCTGAATCTCTGGGAAGCCCTGTGTCACAAAACCTCCACATCACCTCCCTCCCCTCCCCTGTGCCTTCAGGTAACACAGTAATAAGACACCACTGCAGGCCCCAAATCAAGCTTTCAAAGACATTAAAAACAACCCTTCTTTAGGAGGCACCAGATTGTAAGAAATGAAAACAATTACTGAGGATCAAGAATGACAACTCTTGACCTTTCAGTGTATTCACTCATTCGGCCTCTTGCCAACTCCTTATCAAATATCAGCTACAGATAAAAGCTTGGTATTTTCTTCAAAGGGAATTTTAGCCTCTTGATATTTACCTCCAGGGTTTCATCTTTTATGCTCAGCCCGTGATTAGGGCCTGTCTCCAGGGCCATGGGCAGACACTTTCATTTTCATTTTCAGACATCATAAAGGAAAGTGTAACTAGTTAGCATAAAGTAGTGCCAGCTCAGCTGCTGGCTCCCAGTCCAAGGCTGATCACCTTGGACAGGTTCTCAGCCACCTCAAAGCTCTTAATCACAATTTTATCTGGGTGCAATGATCCCCACTGACAGAGGATAAAAGCTGCAGACACAGTAAAGGGAAGAAACAATTCTGTCCTGACCAAAAGGCTCAAACCTGCTCTGTAAGAAAGATGATGAATGCAAATTTCAGGGGTTTTTGGTCAAGCCCCAATTATTTTTAATTAAATAGAAAACAGGTGCTCATGCACAGGCTCATCTCCCCTGCATGCTCAGTCAGACACTCGTGCAGTGACAGCCGTCCCTCCCCCGAGACAGGGAGAGGGAACAGAGGCCAAACAGGTCCCCCAGTCCTTGCTCTCAGGGGACAGAGGTTCTCCAACATTACCAACCCCAAGAATTCAGATTCATACGTCGAGTTTTCATTTCTTCTTTTATTCAAGCAGAACACAAACTTTGGGTATTGCCAGTCTGATTTTTAGTACTGAGATAATAAAGGGCAGATATCTGTTCTTTGAAATTTTAGGGTTTTTTTCACAGAGCAATGGCTCTGAAAAGTAGACAAGAAAGAAATGGTAAATGTTGTGAGGCTTACAGTAAAGTGATTAGAGTTGGCAACACTGTCCCCCTGTGATTAGAAGTTACCTGCTCACCCTTGATGGGAATTTCATCAAAGCAGCAAAATCACAAAAATCAAGGATGGAGGTTCAGGCTACTCAGCCATCCCTGCAAGATATCTAACTGGAGAGAACGGATACCCTGACCCAGAAGAAAAGGGAAAAGGAAGGGGTGTAGAAATCCATGCAAAGACAGGACAGTTAGAGAGGGTCTTACAGGCAATCACAGCACACAGACTGGTTGGGGAATTTGAGAAAAACAAGAGTTTGAGGACATCCTGAGAAGCTGCCAACTTACATGAGCTCATTGAGACTGCTTCCCTTCCCCCCTTTCTCTGAGAATTTCACTTTAATATCCTATTATGAAAGCAAACGTTATAAAGGGCATATTAAAATGAGTGTAATTTCCATTTAGTATTCCCTGTGTACAGGGCAATTTCTTCCAGCTCCACAAACACTGGAAACAGAGGTGATTCTCTGTAGTAATGACAGCACAGAACTGAGGGAGAGGAGCTGAAGTATTAGTCAAATGTTAAGAATGAGACACCCACACATTTCCAAACAACTCCGGTATGGAAAAGGGCTTATTCTTCCAGTGGAACTTCAAAATCCTGTTTGGGGTAAAACGTTAATTGCAAAATAACTGTTAGATAACCTAATTTGCAGTATATGTGGGAACTGCCATACTGTGACTAATTCAGGTTTCTCCTGAAAGGACCCAAAGCTTCTCTGCAACGCTGTCACTGTGTATCCTGCTCCTGAAGTCTTCCAGGAGTTACAGCTCTCCCCAGGAATTACAGCTTAAATTGACCTGGACTTGAGTTCCCAATGCCTCAGGAAGTGTTTGTGTAACACATATACCAACAGCTGACTCAAACCCACAGTCCAAAACGTTTTTCAATCATGATTAATAATTTACTAATTAAAACCTGACCAGCAAAGCAGGCAAGAGCCTGAGTAAGAGCTGTGGTTGGGGTGTGGGGTGGTTTATTCTCATCTACTTCATCTGAATAAATACTTGAATAAATACACTACTTGAATCTGCAGCTTTTCCACTGAGACATCAAAGGCAGAGCATCTTGCAAACTATAAAACCTGTGTATTTAATTATCCATCTCTAGACATATGTGCAAGCGTTTATACAGGAAGCAACGGATCAAATGTTGTGCAGTTTTTGGTTACAGGCTAAAATATCAAGGTTGAAATTCAGCTTTCACTCACCAAGATATTATAAAGTGTCCCTAGGAGAAAAAGTCTCACTAAAAATTAATGAGACTGCTCGCTCTGCTGAGCTACTCTGAGAATGTCTCCCAGAGTTAAATTTCCCATAAACACAAAGGGAGCTCACCAAGGTGACAACTAAATTAAAAGAAAATATTAATATGTAACAAATCAGCTTCAGGTTTTGACACAGAAGTACTTGACAATTTAATGGATTTCTCCCAGATAAAGCAAATCTGCATTCATAAAGATAGAAGCCATTAGTCACTATTGCCAAAAAGCAACAAGAGGAAAATGAATACAGGCAAATAAACAACAGTAAATATCTGTCAAACAGCACCACTGATTTTACAGCTGCTTTGGTTTCAGATATCAAAGCTTTCATTTTGCAATTAACTCACATGAAGCAGAAGCACAGCTGCAAGGAAGGACTGTCCCTGGCAGTAGCCGATGTCCTCATCGTACACAGAGTAGGCCTGGGAGGGAGGAAAGGCAGAGTGAGTTTAACGGGCACCACAATGAGCCTTCCAGTGCCTGAGGGGCTACAGGAGCTGGGGAGGGACGCTCCATCGGGAACTGCAGGGACAGCACAAGGGGGAATGGGCTCAGAGTGCCAGAGGGCTGGGTTACGTGGCATACTGGGAGGAAATTCCTCCCTGGGAGGGTGGGCAGGCCCTGGCACAGGTTGCCCAGAGAAGCTGTGGCTGCCCCTGGATCCCTGGAAGAGCCCAAGGCCAGCTTGGAGCAAGCTGGGCTGGTGGGATCAATTCATTCCTGCCCATGGAATGAATTGATCCTGAAGCTCCTTTCCAACCCAACCCATCCCATGTTCTTCTGATGGGTCGCTCAGTGACCTCTGCAGTGCTGGGATTGAAACCTGGGAGGTTCGGTTGAGTTTCCAGCTGTTCCCCAGGCACGGCACATCCCGTGTCCGTGCGTTCAGAGCTCAAAGGAGAGCAGAAAAAGAACAAAGAGCAGAGATTTCCACTGCCCACAGGGTGGAAAAACCTTTGTAGTGTTTAGTTTTAGTGCTTTGCATTGCTATGGGGGAGGATGATCCAGCTCTCCTGGGCGTCCTTTCCAGTGCAGTCTTGCAGCAACAAGCAAATATTTCAGGAAAAAAAAAAAAATCAGTACTTCCCCCCCCAGGTTTATCCAGCTGACCCCAGTGTAGGCCCTTTCTTTTTTTGTGATGTTTAATTTCAGCTGTTGATTCCCAGGGACATTCCCAGCACAAAAATCCAGTGCTTATTTCCCTAAGCTAAAGAGATGGTGTTAAAACACATCTGATTCTTCTCAGCTGTGTGGGAGTCACGTGGAGTGAAGGGCACAAGTTAAATGGAAGAGGGGTTGGTTTATCTGGGATCTCACTCTGCTCCTTCCAGAGGAGTTTGCACACTTGGCCAGGCTGAATTTGGCCCTGAATCCTCCCATTTTGTGAATTAAGGTTGACAGAAAGTTTAGAATTACGAAAGTTAAAACGAGGAAACACAAAATATCTGTAACCGCATCTGGAAATACTCATTTCTGGTTCATATTTTCCTATTTCAGCTGCAGATCAGAACATTTGGCGTTTGTGGGCGGCTCAGATCTTGAGTTTTTAATTGTTTCATTGGAGCCAAAAAGCCCAAGTCTGCCTTTTTAACATCTTTCTTCTTGCAATAATTGAACACTTTCAGGGCAATTCCTCTGGGACCTCCCCAGCAGCCTTTTCCCAGGCTCATCTCCTCCTGCCAACAGCCTTTTTTGGGATCCTACCCCAGCTCTATAAACACTTGTCCACTCGGTCCAGTTAATGGCACACAGAAGGGGAAAAAAAACCCACCCACGTTCAGAGGCTGAAAGAGTTCAGGGATACTGCATTTTTCAAGGGCAAATTGAAAAATTATTAGGGATTTTATTTAGGGGAGGGGGAAAAAGGGAAAATTAAATATTTCCAACCAGGAATTGTGATCGTTTTTCAATGGGATGCTGCAGCACATCCTGGGAATGGGCAGCAGGGGCTGCCCTGGTCACCTCTGAGCAGGTTTGGGGTGTCCTTGTGTGCTGCTGAAAAGTGAAGAGGCTTTTTGAGGTGAAAACGCAAGATTTTGGGTCTGCTCCTCACGTTGAAGGGAGATTTAATGTAACCTGGGTTATTCAGATCAATCCTGGTTCATGAGAAGGGAGCTGGAATTGAAGACCTTTCTGGTGAAGTAACTTTTTTAAAACGTGTGTTTCACTGAAAAAAAAATTATTATTTTTTGAAACACAAAAAGCCTCTTTTTTTCCCCCCCTATTTGTCGACAAATAACCCCGGTTCCTTTTCCCTCAGCTTGGTGGGAGGGAGAGGGCAAAATCTGGCATAATACGAGGAATGATGGCAACAAACTTGCTCCTGAATTACAGGGATCTCCCGGTGGGAAAGCAGGGGAGGTGTTTGTATCCCCTTCGTTCATCCTCTCTCTTTGCTTTCAGGCCTTTTTCACAGAGAAGTATCTTCAGGAACATCCTGAAGACCAGGAGAAAATTGAGCTGCTGAAGCAACAAATCGCCATCCAGGTTAGGGAACCGGGGAAGGGCTGGGAGGGCAGATGTTTTTTCATCATCACTTTTTTTTTTTTTTGCAGAGAGAGAACCTGGACAGTGCACAGTGGCTTTTTATTTTAAGGGAGCCGCTGCATCCTAAAATTGTGGCCCTAAAAATATTCCGTTGTGCTGCTCTGAAATGTTTGGCAGAGGGGGGACTGGGGGCTTTTCCCTCCCGAGGATCCAAATATGTTACCTCTCCGTGGAAATCATCAGACCTGCTGGTGTGACCATTGGAATTGGTCTGGTTTGACCCTCAGGGCAGTGAAAATTGCGTGGAACTGGGAAGAGTCATGGAATGATTCCGTGGAATCATGGAATGGTTTGGGGTGGCGACACTTTAAAGCCCATCTCATCCCACCCCCCTGCCATGGGCAGGGACACCTCCCACTAGCCCAGGCCTTGGAAGCACAGATAGGAATGGGGGAAATGATCGTATTTCTGAGCAGATGGAGCTCAGGCTGTCGAGTCTGAGCGCCCCAAGTCGGTAGCCGAGCTCCCCTGCATCACCACTGCTTGTCCTTCTGCCTCTTCAAACCCCAAAACCCCCCCGAAAAAAAAGCCACCGAAAATCCCTTCCCTGATTTGTCCCTTGGGAACTTCTTTCCCCCCTCCTCCCCTCCAGATGCCCCTGCTGGCCGAGGGGATCCGGATCCACGGGGAGAAGCTGACGGAGCAGCTGAAGCCGCTGCACGAGCGACTCGCCGCCTGTTTCAGGGAGCTCAGGAGGAAGGTGGAGAAGCAGTATGGGGTGATCACCCTGGTGAGCCAGCCTGGCTTTGCCTCCAGAGCATCCCCAAGCCCTCCCTTTGCCTCCCCCCCCCACCCCAAAACTGCTGGGGTGTGGGGGGTTTCTCAGCGCTGTTTCTGCCTCTGCAGCCCCCTTCCCTGACCGAGAGGAAGCCGAGCAGGTCGGGCTCTGTGGTGCTGCCCTACATCATGTCCTCCACCCTCAGGAGGCTCTCGGTCGCTTCCGTGGCCTCCTCCGTGGTCTCCACGTCCTCCACCTCTTCTGACAGCACCTCCTCCAGGCCGGGCTCGGATGGGTCAGTAAGAGCCTTTACCCCTGATGGGCAGGGATTTTAATTACTCTTAAAATCAGTTTATTCCCTAGTGATGCGCGTGTAACGTCGCTCCGTTTTACGGGCAGGGATTTTGGGGCACAGATGGGGGGGAATTCTGGGAGTTGAACCCACAGCTGCTGCTGGGGTCGTATTTCAGACACACACCTTGCCTCTGCCTCCCGGGAAAACACGAGGTGTAAGACGCTGCGGGGTGGTTTGTTTTGGTGCGGTCAGCAAAGAGGACTTGTTTCCACCCTGTTTGCAGCTGCATCCACGTGGAAACGCTCCCTGGCTTTACCTCTCTGTACATTTAATTTGCATCTGTGATAAGCAGAGGGTTCGGGGGGCTTGCTCAAGGGCAGTGCAGGGCTCAGCATAAAAGGCAGGTCTGAGAGATCGCACTTTACATTCTCCGTTACACGTCACAGAATGTGGTTTTACAGATCTCATTAGACCTAACACACAACACTCAGAATTTCTGGGGTAACCCAGCACAAATCTCGCTGAAAAACCCACGTTCGTCGTTCAGTTTTTCCCAATAATCTCACGCAAACTAAGAGAGATGGCAGCTTTTCAACAAGCAGCCCCTTGAAAGGTCTGATGGACACATGGGTTTTTTTCCCCCCCTCTTTTGTGGCCACAGATCTACCCTGGAGCCTCTCTTGGAGAGAAGAATATCGACATCTTCCAGAGCTGAGGAGCTGCCTGTGAAAGACGACGGTGACAACAGGATCAGCAAACTCAAGAGGAAGGAGTGGAGCATCAGCAGGTCTCAGGTTATCGTGGAGAAGGAGCCAGAAACGGAACCGGCGTCCAAAATGGTAACGCCATAAGACGATGACAGCAAGACTGAAATCCCCAGCGGGAGGATCAGAGCGGTCCCACCTCCTTCAGCCTCACGCTGCTGGGTTGGGAACCGCACAAAACGGTGGGAGGGGTTCAAATACCGAAGGCCTTGCTCATCCGAGTGATGATTTTTTTTTTTTTTTTTTTTTCCTGTGGAAAATCGGTGTCAGGGCCCCAAAGCGCAGCTTGGCCGGAGGGACGGGCTGGAAACGGGAGGCTCTGATGCTTCCTGGAGGTGCTCGGTGCTCCCAGGGCAGGGGGGGGGCCTGTGTGGTGCTCTCAGCACCCTGCAGGACCACCCCTGGTTTTGTTGGAGCAATCCCTGCTCTCCCGGGCAGGGATCCAGCCCGGGTGTTCAGCCGCTGGTCCCGCAGCATCACCGCACAAACCCAGCGTGCTGCGAGGTGAAGAGCGGCCTGAGGGGCTGGGGAAGTGGGGAAAAAGGAAAAAAAAAGATGGGCTGGTCCTTGAGTCGCCAGCCTGGGACTTGGAAAACCTGACTCCAGTGTGGGCTTTGCTCCAGACCCTCCTGCCCGGGGGCAGAGTGGTTATTCCTTCAGCGGGTGGTTTGCAGGAGAGGAATGGAAGGGAATCTCTTCCCCCCACAGGAGGCTGTAATGAGGAATACCTTGGAGCTGTCGGTCAGGGGGATTCAGGGTGATCACTGATGCCCAGGGATAAGTTTCAGCCCACAGGTGAAGCTGTAGAACCTTGGAATGTTACCCTGATTGATGCGGAGACTGCGCTGCTCTCTCAGAGGATGAGAGAATTGGGCACCCGAGCATTTCAGCTCAGTGATACTAATCGGACTGAACACAGGCTGTGTAAATAATGAGAAAACATGAATTCTTGTGTATCCCCTTTCTCTCTCGAGTTCCCAACGGAATCTGGCAGGAACAGGTCCTGCATTTTCAGGAATTCTCATCAAATCTTGAGTGGTGCTGCCAAGCACTTGGAGGCTGCAGGCTGTTTGTTAAAAGGCGAGCTGGGACGGTGTCACTGGGTACTGACAGGCTTTCCAGGAGGAAAAAAAAAACAGGATTTTTGTGCAGCTCTTTGGCTGAGCTGTTTGGGAGCTGCAAAGCCAGAGGGAAGCAAAGGCTTGCTGTGTGTCCAGCAGATTTGGGCTTTAAATGTTTTCTATTCAGTCTCCTCTGGGCAAAGAGAAATCCTGGGGATGGAAAACTGAGCTCTGAAGAGCCCAGCGAGTTTAATTACATGTTTAAGTGACAGTCTGCTCTGTGAAATGACAGACTGATATTTAAAAGGTCCCTGATATTCAGACCCTGTGGCCTCATGGTTGGAGTGAAGAGCACAGAGGACACACGTGAAGGGACTGGAACATCTCCCAAGTCCCAGATGCAAAGGATTTGCTCTGGAAAGCCTAAAATAGGCTGGTTTCACAGCCCCAAGGAGCTGGGTGACACCAGCAGCCCTGCCCTGCACCCAGAATTGCAGGTTTTTTTACTTGGAAAGACTTCACCCCCAGTGCCCTGCCAGGTTCATTCCCAGGACTGCAGCAGCTTTTCAGCCTCAGTTAATGCTCTGAGGCCACTAAAACCAGTCTGCTCTCACCTGGCTGACTTCTGAAGGGTTTGTTTGTCTTTGCTCCACGCAGGGCACGGCAGGGAAAGCGCAAAGGCCAAAGAGTCTCCAGCTGGGAGACAACAGACTGACTTTGCTTCAGGGTTCCTGCCTCCAGCAGTCGACTCGCAGCCCACCCCCCATCACCCCCAAAACCCCCAGGACCCAAAGTAAGTTCTGGAAATGGGCCTGTGTTGGCTGAGGTGACCACAGCGGGGAGGGAGGGAGGGATTAGGTCCCAGAAAGTGACTCTGAGCTGATAATGTTTGCAAGAGCTTTTTTGTCAGATCACAGAATTTGGCCATGTTAGCAGAGGTCATACCTGTCACTTAGATGTCACTTGTTAAAATGAGGGTGTCAGAGGAATTCCAGAGAACAGGTTTTATCATTCACAGTTGGTTTCTTGATTTCTTTCGTACAAGAAGGATGAAGAGGGAACTGGGTGGGTTCGAAAGTCCATTTCCACCCAAACCGTTCCAGAATTCTATGACTTGTGGCAGGTGTATTATAAACCTCAAGGTGAACGTCACATGCAGTCAATGTAGGTGATAAAACAAGTCAGGATAAATGACAGGATGGAACCCCAGCAATCCCACGTGGTATTTCTGATCAGCTCAGTGCCTAAATATCCTGGGCGAGGCCTGAGGGCCTTGTTATTTAATGAACAAACTCCCCTCACGTGGTAAAAGAAGTTCTGGTAGAACTCGATCTGCAGCTTGGAAAGGGAGCTGGTGAAGTTCCACCCGCAAGAGATGGAGTTTGTCTTGAAGATTTAGCAAAATGAGCAATTGGTGCAAAAGTTTTTTGAAAGGAGCAGAGGTTCGTGTGTGGATATAAATTCAGAATCCAGCGTAGGCAATGAATGAATGAACCAAAGCAGCATAAAGCTGCTGGGAGGGGATTTAACCAAAAAAATTCATGTGAGGGGTGAGGAGGCAACCAGAAACTCAAACAAAGTCAGGAATACTGTGAAGAAAGATCTGTGAGAGGGATGTGAACCCTCCCTCTCCCACTTAGCAAGGGGGTTTAACTGCCCTTAGGAGCAATTTCAGAATCCCTCTGAAATTCGGGACCTTGTCTCCCCCATCAGGTGGAGTCCAAATCCAGGGAGTTCTGGGGTGGAGGCCCCCTTGAGCACAGCAGATGTGCTAATGGATGCAGTTCTCTGCTCTCTCAGGCGTGCAGGGCTCACATCCATTGGGTGGAGAGAGGAAAAAACCTCTTCTGGGCCTTTGGAACTTGAGGGAGACACGACTGTGACTCCAGCAGATCCACTCAGGTTTAGCTGCTAAGGAGCAGAGAGCTGTTGGCAGATGGAAAGCACGAGATATTAAATGAATCTCCCTGAAAATTCGAAGTGTTTACTCCCCTTTCCTGTCCCTTTTCCACCCCCACGTCGGTGTCTTCTCTCATTACTGTCCTTGCTTTCAGGTTTCCCCTCCTTGCAGGCTGACGGCTTGGCAACCCCACCCCCCCCTCCACCCAAAAGCAAACCCTACGAGAACAGCAACCCCAGGAACTCTGCAGAGGTGAGGAAATGAGAGCTGACATTTTCTGTGGGGTTTTGTTTCTTTTTT
>JAWMRA010000005.1:26519734-26604346 GCA_035584735.1 Pseudotriccus pelzelni | reverse complement strand
CTGGATCCCTGGAAGTGTCCAAGGCCATGTTGGACGGGGCTTGGAGCAACCTGGGCTGGTGGAAGGTGTCCCTGCCCAGGGCAGGGGTGGGACTGGATGACCCCTTCCAACCCAAATCATTCCAGACTCTACACTGCAGCAGTCACAGAGACAAGGCAGAAACAGCTCAGCCCTTAACAAGGTTGAGCCATCAATCAGCAACTGAAGAGATGACATTTTTCTGTAAAAAATCACAGCAAAACTAGATCAGACACAAAACAATCAATTCTGCATAAACTCTCTTGTTCTGAAAAACAAACAATATCCATGACCTTTACTATGTTTGTGGTTTGTTTGCCTTCTCCCTCTCCCATTCTGGACACGCTCCCTCTCTCCTCTGCTGCTGATACATAATTTATTCCCCTTACTCTGCCATCTCCCCTCTCGGAGCAGTTGTCAAAAGAAAAACACTCTTTGTGCTACTGGGCAAGAGACCAAGTTGTGAAAGTACCGGGCTGCATTTTTTGCCACTGGCATTGGAGCACCGTGACTCCAGAGTTACTCTTCACGCCCTTACCCTGGAGCTCCCTGATCTCCCACAAGAGCTGCTCTGGACACCTGACGGGGTTGGGGTCCTTTCTTCCCCCCACGATTTACAGTTGGCAGGAAGAGCCATGCACATCCAGCTGTAGAAATCACAGTATTTCAGTTTCTGGTTTATTACGTTCGGGGCCTTGTCTGGGTCACACGAGCTTTAGCAGGTTCTTTTGTTAGAGGCTGAAGGGAATTGTTTGAGCGCCGGGTCTTGTCTGAGGTTTGATCTGGTTTGTAATGGCTCTTCCTTAGCAAGGCTGGCTCTCTGGAGGACAGGGAGATACACCAGCCCAGGGAAAAGCCACGTGATCCAGTTTACTCGTCACCATTCACCTTTTGCTCTGAGATGTGTTACAGGCACCACCTCATAATCAGACAAATAAAAAGGTAACCCACAGATTTATCCCTGGAACAAGGAATTTTGTCCAAGTTCCTCCTGGTTTGCTGATTTTCAGATCAGTTTTCTCATTACATCTCCTCTGTTAGAGACAGTACTACAATTGCAAAGACTGGAAAAACTGTTCCTGTAATTAATCTGCAATTTGAAATTCAAATATTTCTGACTCTACCCCCAACTCCTGTGGTAACTTCCAGAAGCAAGTGGAGAGGTTAAGGCCTGTTTCAAACAAACAATACTTGACTGCCCCAGTATCAGATGGTTGGGGAAAATTCATGGGAAACCGTTTACAGAACATGGAAAAAGGGATGTATTTGAATCCTCAACTCCTATTCATCTACCTCAACTGATGGTGCAACATCAACCATCTTTAAAACCCAGATCTTTAGAAAACAAACCCTAGGTCCTTAGAACATTAGAGAGAAAATGCTGCAGTACCAAGGAAGTTTATCCAGTTCAGTGCCACTGATTCCAACAAGGAGGAAGTGCCTTGGAGCACCGCTCAGATAAAGAGTTGCCCACACATTGATTTTAGAAAGCTTCACAGCTCTGTAGTTGTTGCATGCACAGACTGTTTCTTCAAAAAGGAAACGCCTGTCCCTCATTTTCTTAAACAGTGGAGTTCTTCCAATAATCCAGGCAGAAACACTTCGGGAAGACCCAGGGCCAGCTGCAATGCCAATACACCAACTCGGTTATCTGCCAGACCCACTCTGACACTGACAACAGCTCCGTAATTCAGCGGTCATTCGATATCCTGGACATTTCATTTTAACACTTGCTGTGATGACACCACCTTTACATTTTCTTTACTATGAAGGCACCCTGTTATCTGGAAGTATGTCCTTTTTGGAACCACGCATCTTGCAGGACTATTGAGATCAGCAATTCCATTATAAATTAATCTTCTCTTTCTAAGAAATCCAAAATCTCGTGGGTTTGCTGATTTGAGAGCCCTTTGCATCACTGAGCATTGACATCAGACCAACAGACCAAAGACTCCGGCTCTTTGGGAGCATAAAAACATCAAAATCACCTTTCAAGAAGATCTAGGAGTCTCTAGTCCAGCCTGAGGAAACAGTGCATGGCACAAGCTGAAGGCCAGCCATGCAGTAGGGAAAAGGAGAGGAACACAAGCACGTGGTTTTCACGCCTGCCTCTATCGGAACACAAAAGTAATTACAGAGATACCATAACACTGTAGGGAAAGGAGAAGCTAGATAAGGCCACTGTATCAGCGCCCTTAACGCTTTATTCTATTTTATTCCTGGTTTTTACACCAATTTATTTTAAGAAGTCCTGTTCATCTGCAATTCCTTGCTGGATCCTGCAGAGACAGCAGCTGAACCTGCAGCCACCCCGGTCTGCGCTGAGCAGCCCCCACTGCAGGGAACTCTGGAGTGGCTGCAAGCTGAATCAGGGGCGTAAGCAATTTGGAGGTGCTGACACAAGGAGACTACAGATCTCCCTTAACCCTTTCCTCAGGCCTTCTCCCAGCTGCAAGGAGAGGGAATGCAGCACACAGGGACAGCTAAAAGGAGGTTTAGGCAGATGCTGCCAAGGCTTACAATAAGCTTACTGCTACAGGTCTTTAATGCAATTTGAGGTGAACCACTGAACAACAGTACTGGAAGAATCACAAATGTTTGAGGTGGGAAAGGACCTCTGGAGGTCACCTGCTCCAACCTGCCTGCTCAAGCAGGGTGGGCTGCCCAGGACCATGTGCAAGCCGGTTTTGAACGTCTCCAGCAGTGAAAACTCCACAAGCCCCTGGGCAACCTGTCCCTGCTCACCCTCACAGTGGAGGAGCTTTTCCCTGTATGTTCCTGTGGGCTCACTGCCTCTGCTCCTCTCAGCGAGCACTGCTGAGCAGAGCCTGGCTCTGCCTTCCTTACAGCCTCCCTCCAGGTACTTACACACATTGATACCATCCCCTTGAGCCTGTTCTGCTCCAGGCCAGGCAATCCCAGCTTTCCTTGTGGGAGAGATGCTCCAGGACCTTCACCTTCTCACTGGCCCTTGCCTTGAGTCTCTAAGGGTGCTACAAACTGCTGTGCCAACCAGCTCGTTCTGCGTCTCTAATTCTCAAGTAAAACCAGCAAGTTCAGGACAGAGAGCTCCCTGAATTCAGCTTCCCCGGGTCCCCACAGTCCCACCCTTCCCAGCAGAGAGACAAAGGAAGGGCCGTGCTGCAGAGCTCTGCATGTCACTGGGACCTGCGGGGCTGTGTGTGAATCACCACAACAACTTCCACTGTTGCCTCTGTGTATTGATCTGCTTTATTCCTCTTGCTGGAAAGCTGAAATTCGCTTTCGATCCGGTGCCTCCTCAGGTTGAGGTCAATACAGCCCTGCCGTGGGACAGCACTGATCTGGTCACACAGGGGTCAGAACCACAGCGACCAGACAGTGCAAGGACAGTCCAGTGCACAAAAATAACCCTCGTTTAGTTTCAGGAGTTAACCAGTCTCCTGCACTCCGCTTTTTAGTGCGTCTGAACATTTCACAAGCACTTTATACAGGCACAGTATGGAAAAAGCAGGGAGACTGCAGCTGTGCTCTCTTCTTGTCAGAAACCGAGGCAGCCTATGCCCACCCCTTATTTAATGATTAAGTTTAGCTATTCCAATTATTGTGACTGCAATGGGGAGGTTATCTGGGTTTACAGATAATCCTGTTACTCCTCAGTGATCTCTCACTGAACGCCTTCATTTTCAGAACAGCACACGAACAGAATTCCTGTGGATGGCTGTGCAAACACTCTCCATGACAAACCAGAAGGGAATCTGTTTAAATATGCTAATTCTAAGTGAACCAACGCTGCCTTCTCGGCACCTCTGACATTTCTGCCAATGAGCAATACAAAGAGGAAAATGGATGATTCCTCATCCCATAAGGAACAAGGAATAACCATGAGACATATAACACCAGCTACTTTCATCATCATAAGATGCAATTAGCTCATTTCAGCATAAACCCTCAGGCGTGGAAGAATAAAGCAAGTTATAATGATAAAGTGAAAACAAACCACGAAGAGACACTAATCCCTTCATATAAAGGATATTTCTGAAAAAATACGATGAGACAATGCTTGTTCTTAATGCTACAGAAGCACATTCCACGCATTTGCAGTCCTAACATGGCTCAGTTATGTAACTCAGGATGTTCAAGTCTACATCAAAGCCACAACCACGGACCTTTTAAGTAAAGCTGAATTTACTCTACTCTACTTATTAAATTTACCACCCAAGAAAAGCCCCACAGCTAGAGTGAAATGCATTTTCTTACAACACTTTTCAAGGGCCCCCATCAATTAACCACAATTTTATGATCTGCAGGGTTTGTTTAGCAGTTTGTTTCTCGATCATGATGTTGAACAGAAAGAAAATCCCTTCCCCATTTGTTAAGTGAGGTTATATTAACAGTTAATTCTCACACACCAGGTTCTACTGCGTAGTCTGCCAAAAACCACCTCAAAAAAAACCCCAACCAACCAACCACAAACCCCAGAGAATTAAACTGACTTAGCAACTTCCATGTCACCATATCCTTTTCAGCTCCAGGAACATCCAAAAATACACTGGCAGGAGGCAGAAGTAGTAACAAAAGGGGCATCCCGTAATGAGGAGTGACAGGGAACTGGAAAGGCACCACGGGGACTCCTCCAGGGCTCAGCAGGGCTGGCTGGGAAGGAACGTGGGACTCCTGAGCCCTTCTCCAAACTGCCAACAGAAGTGACTCCTCACAGATCAGGAGAGTTCAAGGGAAGCTGCTATTGCAAATGTTTTGCTGTCTGAAGAGGGATAACACAGAGCCAGGGTTACAGGGAGGGGTGACCTTGGGTCAGCTCTTCCTCCTCCTCTTTCTGCCCTTCCGGCTTTCCAGAAAAAAACACTTCTCGTCAAGTTTTGTTACTGTACGCCGTGTTTGTCTGCCTGAGGTGAAGGAGACGCTCCAACCTGTGGTTAAACCACCCCGAGTCCTTCACAAACGGGATCCTGGTCAGCATCTCAAAATGGGGAAACCGTTCTACTGGACTCTCCCTGTGCAGAAGAGTCAGTGGGCAACGAGCAGCAAGCAGGGACTGAAACACAGCACAGAGGAAAATCGAAGCCAGCAGAGAGGGAAAGAGAATTAAACAGAGGGGACAGAAATGAAGACAAGCAGAGGTGGTGAAATGCAGAGGACCAAGATGAAATAAAACGAGATAAAGGATGGGAGATGAGAGAAGTACCAGACAGATTATATTTAGTTCTCACTGACTCGCAAAGGGAAGCTGTAAATTAAACAGGTTATCTTTATTTAAATCCATGATAATCAGCTTGAAGGAAAATCCAAGTTAGTGTTATACTATGCAAACCACAAACTTAATAAAATCTACTCACAGCTATTAGAGATGTAAAAAGGGCTTTTTCCCTCTTGAATATTACAAACACATGCTAGACTATTAAAGCAACCCTACTGGTTCAAGAATTCTTCGACTCCTACAATATCCAGCTGATGGAGGTTAAAATTTAAATTTCTTAGAGTTGCTTATCTGCTTTGGACTTATTTAAGCACAAAGTAGATAGTGGCTCTTTTAGACACCACTGCCCACTTCTCGTACTTCATGACTGCAGCCAGAAAGGACAGCTGGAAAAGCTGGGAGTGCACTGCAGCACTCCCTGATCTGGACACTTACAGGTATTCCTGAAAAGGACACGGACACCCAATGCTTGGTCGTGTTTCCATCACTCTTACCAGCAGCAATTGCTGTATCTTGCGTTCCACTTCCCCAGCCTGTTTCTTAATTGACCCTTTCAGATCTCATCTGGGTATAACGTGCAATTCCTTATCTACGTGACCTTCCCTCCCCCACACCTCCCTCACAGGCTTTAACAGCCTGTTTGCCATTTTCCTCACTGTGGACAACTGGCAAATTAAGGGAAATATTAATCGAGAAGAGCCACTTAAGAGTGTACAAATGCCTATCAGAGAACACTAAGTGAAAACGGCTCCTTCCTGCCTCTGAGCCCACAGCTCTGTAACATCACACGTTCATTTCTACATCCCTTTCCGTGTATTTGTGTGTGACATCCACATCTCCAGGTAAGCAACACTTACGAGCTGCATGCAGTTTGTAATTTTTCTAATTTCAGAGGCTGTTCTTCCCGGAATATCGAGAGGCCTTTCGGTACCTATGCATTTACAGCCTATGTTACTCTGGGTCACTCGGCTTATCAAAATGAGATCTGCCCACAGGTTAGAATGTTCAGTATGGGAACTTCAATCTAGAGCATAAAAAGCAATTTGTGTTAATTTTTTTTCCCTATAAACTGGTATTTAGTACTGTTTTAAAACCAGACACCATACAGGTTTGTAAGAACGTGCCTATCATCCCTTTCAAGGAGCACACAGCACGGTCAGAGGACTAAATAAGTCCCAAAGAATATCAAATGATACTCAAATACGTTCTTTTCCAAATGGCAAAGTAAGGACTAAACAGCTAAGACAAAACTACTTCACAGAAGTTCTTATTGATGACATGTGCAAACAAGTTAATGACAAAAAGGGAAGTACCAACAAGCAGGAGAGCTGATACCCTTTCCTTAAAACATGATGTTCATCTAAATGGAGACACAAACATTGCAAATTTGTGAAACTGGGGCTCTCTTGCCATGGGGTCTGGAAATGCCTTCATTCCAGGCCAGGAAAAACCTGCTGAGCAGCTCAGTGAAGTGGAGGGAGAAATCCCTCCTCACTCAGGGGACTCTTATTTGACACTGGCTTACTGAAGGCCGCACTGGCTGCCAAAACTTCACCTCGGGTATAAGGAACGCGGGGAAAAATGGAAAACCAAACCAAGAAAGGTAAAACCAAACTGCTGTAAGTCAGCATAAGGACTGTAGCACGGCCATCCTACTGCACTGCTGTAAGAGAGCCTGACCTGCGGAGCAGAAGGGTGATAAAGCTGCACAGCCCGCTGTGACTGGCATCTCCTCTCGCTGCCTGACACAGGTGGGCAGTGCTTTGATGGTAAAAAGAGCACTGGAACGACACCCTTAACTTTTGGTCAGCCCTGAAGTATTTAGCTGGACAGAATGATTGCTGCAGGTGCCTTCCAACAGAACTGCGTTATTCCATTTTATTCTAAAACCTCAGAGATCAGCCCTCCACTCACCCCTCTGATCCTGCAATTCCCGTCTGATGCCTTCAGGAGAGCACAGAGGCTTCCAAATCGCAGCCAGCTTTGAGGGCACACAGCCCACAGGAGCTCAGAGCAGAGCCAGAGGGACATTTCTACCAGCCGAGCGGAACACAAACAGAGCCCTGCTCGGGAAAAAGTCAATAAAATTCCCACATTTCTTTTGGGATATGCCAACAGCATCACGGCGTACATCCTTAGTGTGCATTTTGGCACTGCAAAGCTCCCCAAGGCGCTCTATAACCATGACCCAAAAGGCAAGTGTGCCTGGTCCAGCAATCCATCTAAATGACTTCGCTCCCACAAAACCCAGGCTCATTATCTTAGCAGCCAGAACAAACGCTGATCAGGGCATCAGCAATAGTGAGTCTCACCAGCACTTTCACCTTCTCAAGATCAAGCCAGAAAACTAAATTTACTGTTACAGAAAGTAGGTTACAGCCTCTCATGGAGAGATTAAGCAGAGGGAAGAGATTAACGTCCCATTACGTAAGTGTCTATCAAGATACAATATGAAGGATGGAAAACATCAAAAACAGATAAAACCAGATCCGAGCCTAAACAGAGTAGGGTACAAAGTTTTCCATGAAGTCCCTGCAGCTTTCCCTGCAAAGAATCAGTGGGTGTAAACACAGATCGCTGTTTATAGGCAAACCAAAAAATATGTGTCCAGGAAAACACCTGGAGTCTCTCACTCTTCAGTTCTGCTCTGCCACACGACAGCTGCCGTTTCCCCAAGTTCTCTTTTAATCAGAAAATAGTTTATCTCCAAAGTACTTTACTGGACGCGCAATTTCTTGCAAAGCTTTCAGAAAACTACGGTGTTCTGTTCATAATGAAAATTTAAATAAACAAATCACAAAACGTATCTCAGAGCAAGGAAGGGAGCTGTTCATTTGGCAGATAATTCTGGTTTTATAAGTGAAAAAGCTTTTATCTAACTTTTTTTTAACCGCCATTAAATCTCCCTGCACACTGTTGGTCCTAAAACCCAATGCAGTGTGACAGTGGCTCAATCAGCAGTTAACAACATTAGAGTTCACAGCCCGTTATTTTTAGTTCAGCCTTGCTTTGTATCACAGGAAAAAAAGGACAAAATACAGAAGTTCGGTCTCAAGACAGATTTTAAAATTATCTCCACAGTTTTTCTGCAGCTGAATCTGCTGTTCCAAAGCAAATGGTAGAAAAAGGACCCCAAAAATCTTCTCGATCCGAGCAGCAGTGTCAGCTACATTTCAAAAAGGGGGAAATTAAGTGGTATGAAAGTGGTGAGAAAGAGAACAGGGGACATCCCTGATCCCTGAGCTCACATCAAGGATGACACAGAGCAGATGGAGTTTCCACCTTTCCTTGAACACAAAGAAGTGCAGGTTCCCGACGCCAAGGAGAGGCGTTAACAGCGTGTGTCCAGGTGCCCGAGGATTATCCCTTCCTCCAGGAAGCACATTTTAGCCTGGGCTATGAAGAGGAAAAAACCAGCCCACAGCACCAGCTGTCCCTAATTCTCAGGCTCGTCATAATTAAACAATCCATATTTTAGACTGTAACTACATTAGTAAGAAGATATCCCTCTCTGCAGTGAAGACAAGTCAATCATAAGTAAAAAAAGCACATCATCAAAAGAAAGCATTTCCTTTTCAGACTGTTTGTCAAACTAGGCTTTTTTACTTCTAAGCATAGAACTTTATTAATTCCTCCTGATCTTCTGATTGTATGTCCTTTAACACGTAAACCCAAAATACTAATATATGAAAGTCTACCTTAAAAGAAGCATTTGTTTTTCCATTTGCGAACGACATAATTCCTATCATTCACAGTCATCCTAAATATGTCACATATCGTAGCTTCAGAGAAAAAAATATACATAATGCATAAAACTTCAAACAAAATAGCTTTTGGTTTGGATTGTTTTTCCCAGTGCACCATTCCAAGAAAGCAATATAACACACTACAAAAGGGCAATACATTAAATTTGCACAGGGGTCCTTTATTTGTCTTTGAAATTATTCATTACGAACAAATGCTCCAAGAGCAGACCTCATCAATAATTGACGGGACGAGAGGAGGAACCTGGCAAGACAGAAATAAACAGCACTGGGGAACCTGTGAACAAAAGCAGGGAGGAGAAATACGGAATGAACACTCCCAAACGACACCGGCGCGAGTTAAGGTAACCCACACGACAGCGGCACTGTGACCATCACAGCAGCCAGCCAGGGGGTTTGGCTTGGCAGAGGTCTCTGTCTGCATGAAATGAATCAAAACTGATACCCGACACAGAAACACCACGTTTAAAATCTACCGAACACACTTTAAATACAGACCAAAGCGCATTATTCTCACTGCAGGGGCAGAGCAAATGCATCTTGCAAAGGTACTTTTCACACCTATTTTCCAGAGGATAACCTAGAAATGGTCAGTGATGCTGCTGAGTTGGGTTGTTTGGTTTTTTTTGAGAGAACAAACATGTATTTCTGGGTGTTCACACACAAAAAAACCAAACCAACAACCCAAACCCTGAAGTATTTAACTGCTAATTTGTAGGCCAATAATTCTTCATGCTTCGTTAGCCTTACTACTTATTCTCCAGCTGGCTCCCAGAAAGAGGAGAAGAGCAGCTCTTACCAGGGGCTGGCAACAATTCCAGGAGGCTGCTCAGCAGTTCCCACCCGTCACTTCAAAGAGAAAGGGAGAAAGCCAAGGAAGGGATTTATCCCAGCTAGTCAAAATAAAACTGCGTCCAGTTGTCTAAACCCCACATTTTAAGGAGTTTTTAACACCAGAGGCACGAGTGAAGTCACTAAAGACGCTGCCTGCGTTCTGTTATTACTTTTTGTCAGCAAAACTATTGGAATTTTTCAAGGAATCTTTTAATTCGTGCTGATCCAATTGCCATTATGGGAAAGCCTGCGATCCCACCCTGCATGGCCCCCCTCACAAAAACCAAGATCAGTAACTTGTAGAATTGTGGTTTTTAATTCAGAACAACTTTTGTAAGACCGAGCGATGACAAATTTAACTCTAAGGAGAGATCATAATCCTATTTGAAATTAAGGGGATTATCATTCTGAGCATCACTTAGGTCAAAGGGCAAGCAAACCCCAGGCTGGATTAGCCATCCCCTCCTGGAATCCCGTATCCCGGTACTGTGGCACACGGCAGTCCCGCTGTCCACGGCTCGTGCTGCTCCTCCCCTCGGCTCTGCATCCCACACGCTCCCCCAAGCCAGCACCAGCACTTAGCCGATCGTACGCTGAACTAATCTAGGCCACAGCTCCCCCAGAGGAAAATATATCATTAATTTCCATCCAGGTCAGCTCCCTGATGTCTCCTCCCGGCTGCTCACACGAGCTCCGGTGGCAGTGGGGAAGCAGCGGAGGTGGGAAGGAGCAGCCGGGGCGGGCGAGGGGTCAGGACAGCAGCCACCCCAACCCATCCCAGAGCAGCTGGAGCTCTCAAGGAACTCCCTCTCCATCAGCTTCACAAAAGGCAGCGGGGCTGTGCCACTCCACATTTCACCCAGGACAAAGTTTACAGATCCCCTGCGACTGGAAGGACTGGAAAGAACACTTGGCACAGGAGCTGCTTCCCCAAACCGAGAGCTCAGGCAGGACCCGGCAGGATCCGTTAGCAGGTTGGACACAATCTCCCAGATACCTGTGTATCCGCTACAGTCACTTCTATCTCTCAAATACCTGCATCTCCGAAGAATTCCATCTGATGAGGCAGGGCAGGAATGCTCCTCTGTGAACAACGAAGGGATTGGGTTTGCCTGACTCTTGGTAGCTCATTACCATCTCCTGGGGATTTAGGTGCCTCCTGCCTTCCCCCCAGTGCTCCCCGTAACATTAGGGAGCTCTCCGATCAAGAAAGTTGTCTGCATCTCTAGCAACCAATAACACTGTTTTATTTTCCCCCTTTGACCGGTTTTTAACGTCTTTCAGTGTTGTCCCAGACAAAACAGCTCTGGTGCATTTCCGAACGCGGCGATGACATACCGCGGGTATTTCCTAATTTTCAAACTGCATCGAAATCAACGCACTCGAAGCTCTAAAAAATAAAATTTACATGGTAACCAGCCAGGCACAGAAGATCAAAACGCGGCCCCAAGACTCCCCTGCCAGGTAACTGAAGCCAAAAAATAAAAAGCTCAGACACAAAGAAATGGAATCCAGCCAAGGTAATTTTGTACAAAACTACACCGAGTAAGAGGGCGATGCACCAGGAGAGAACTGGGTTGCCAATCTCTCATCTTTTCTGGGAGAGACGTACGACACTGACAGCACAGATGGCACCGACTCAGTCCTAATCAAAACTAATGAAGTTGAACTTGATACACAGCCCTTTAACGAGCAGAATGTATTTTTGTTTTCCCAGCCACGTGAAAGCTATCACACAGCAATAAAATCATTTGGCCAGCACAATAAATGCACAATGCAACATAACAGAGGTGGTGTTTCATGAACACCTGAGAAAGTCTGTAGCAAACGATGACATACAGAGATATAATTGCACTGTGGGTGACTTTTCTGCCCCAATATAAAGATCAGTTGGTATCACATAATATTCATTTTTTAAAGGAAGGAGCCTTGCTCAGTTTCGTTATTTTTAAAAGAAACTTAACAAGGCAACACACTTTTTAAAAAAAAAATCCCCTCATTAGCATTTAAATTCATATATTGCACGTACAGGGGAAAAATGATGGTAATGACTTAGATGACATTTCACTTTGCTGGCAGCTACAGCATTAAAATCTTCATGCTTGAGGGTCAGAGAGAAATGAGGAAAACAGGTGGAATAACTAAACAGAGTTACCCCATCTACATCACTATGTTGGTGCTGCATTCAATTCAAAACCAAAAATGCCTGTATTTTATTGGGTTGTCTGTAATTCTTTTCAAAACAGAAACCAAAAATACTTCATAACCAACAATATTAACTACTCACAAGGAGGCAGAATTAGTGCAAGGCTTACAGTCCAAAAAAAACCAAAAAAAAAAATCCGTAACAAAACCACACCACAGCCTTTAATTGTTAATAAGACGAAGCAAGAAAATTCACCTCCAGCCCAGAGCAGGCACAGTGCATTACGCCTCCATTTCGAGCTACCGCCAGCCCTGTGTCTCCAGCCCTGCGTTATTCCATGGAAACATGGCTGTGCTGCTCGAGGCACCGAGGGGAGCAGAGCAGGCTCTGGCACAGCGGTGCCAGCACCTGGACACACCTGCACGGCACCGACAGGGCAGCAGTGCCCGGAAGGGAGGGGAAGTTTCCTCGGGTAATACAAAACTTCGGGTAATCTCTCCTTATCCTTCCTCCTCCTGGGCTCCTGGCAGCCTGCATCTGCAGGACTGCAGGCGTCTGACTGCACGAGTCCCACTGCTTTGATAGGAAATCATTCTGCACGTACTGTTTATTTCTGATACAAATGCCAAACCAAACCCCAAATCAACCACCCACACTTAGGGTAAACACTGAAAAAAAACCCCACGTTTCATCTGATCTGATTTTAAATAAAAAGTAAAACAAACAACCCCCTAAACTTCACGATGAAAGCAGCAAAACGTAAAATTATAAATTTAATTTTAAGCCCCCCCCCACTGAATTCCTGCAGTGCAAGCGAACAAGAGTGAGGAGCACATCACAAAAGATGTGACAATGTAATAAAAGCACCCCGTTCGCGTTTTTTATTAATTATTTTCATAAACATACATTGTGCCTTGCAATTAAAATTCCGTGTGCCTGAGTTGCCATGGCAGCGCAACTTCCACAGCACAGGGAATTCTTCCAGCTCAGCCAGGGCCAGGGCTCCAAAGCCGGAGGCAGGCTGGACCTGGGAGGTTTTGGGGCGACCGATGCAGTGAGGGCAGAGAGCAAGAGGGACAGGAAAAACTGTAGATAGTGGATAGAAAAATCCACAGGAAAAAAACCCATGATACTAATTGTGCCTTTGGCGTTTCCAGGGCGGGTTCTGCGCAAAGCCAATCCTGCCGCTCCGGCCGCGGCTCCTCACAGGACACCCTTCCCGCTTTCACAGAAATTAGGGGCGGGTAAAAATAAACCTCAGATGCCAACTGCTGTAGCCAAAAATAATCCAGCTGGGGAGCCAAATCTAATGTTCTGAGTGAGTCAGCACCAAGAATTCGGAGCGAGGTAAGGAGACCGGGGCTTGCCCCCTGCTCGCCAGCCCTTCCGCCCCGTCCGCTGCCCCCTACAGCAGCTCAGACACCAGGGCAGACCCTGTCGCTGCTGCTTCGAGACACAAGAATGACAGGAAAGCATCTTTTCCCTCGCAGAGTAATCCAGGCAGCTCGGAATGTCGGAAGCAAATGCCTTCGGTTCAACACATCTCATGCAAAGCCCGCCCTGTGGAACGATGTGACCCCCGTGAGCTCACAGGACCACCAGGGCTGAGCAACACCTGATCTCGCTGCGAAACAGACTGAGCTGACTGCGAAATTATTGTCTGGCACTGACAAACAGCGTTGCTAATTTGGGGAAAAGGCATTATACTGGAAGTGTCCAAGGCCAGGTTCGACGGGGCTTGGAACAATCTGGTCTAGTGGAAGGTGTCTCTGCCCGTGGCAGGGGGTGGAACGGGATGAGCTTCAGGGGCCCTTCTAACCCAAACCATTCAATGGTTCTATGATCTTTGACTTTGATTTAGCCACATGGCCACACTGCTCTCAAATAAAAACGATCTCTACCTAAAGATTTTGACATGACTATTTAGAAGTTACATAAAATTCAGCGATAGATGGCTTGTATTTATAAATCGATCCATGCAGAGTTGTAATCAATAAGACTGACAATGCACACACTGCCTATTTTTTTTAAACAGTGTGGTTCTGAGTACATCTGCCATATCCCACACATATTCCCCAACATTCTTGACGCTTTGAGCGCAGATCCCTCGTTTCCCTCTTGCTCCTGTACCCATCCTACAACGCGGATCACGGGCACAGGTAACACTTCTGACTCAGCACCTGGATCCTGAGTGTGGAAACGAGCGTGCCCCGGGTCAGGCCCGTCGGCTGCGTCGCTGCTGTAGGGACTGTCTGTATTGGTACACTGGTATTTTTTTTAGTACAGGAAATTTTTTTTTTCTATCATTTTGATACAAAACCTGCTTTGACACAAACCGTAACTGCCCAAAGCCTTTTCACTGAGAAGAAACAACATCAAGTAATAACTTTTTGTTTACTGTATCAAGATCTTTGAAGAGCTCAGTAATTTTACAGCCTCGACATAAAACGTCTCCGGCACTGCTCCAACCTACTTTTTAAGGAGTTTGTCTGGCTTCTGCATCTATTTAAGACCTTTGCTATAAGGTTTAGAGTTCTCCAAGAAGACTTGGAAAAGGGAAGAAGAAAGACCAGGTTGCTCCAGGTCCCATCCAACCTGGCCTTGGGCACTTCCAGGGCTGGGGTAGGCACAGTTTCTCTGGGAAACCTGTGCCAGGGCCTCCCCAGAGGCACCGATTCCAAAGGATGGCAGCTGAGGATCAATACTTTTGCCCTGACAACAGTCAGGATCTTCCAAAGCCTTCCCACTCGCCCTGTGTGAGCGCTCACCAGGCCTGCCTCCACGCAGAGCTGAGCTCGGGAGCAGGGTGAGCACCGAGTGAGTAGCAGTCACTTGAGTACCTACAGAGCAAGTCAGTGGGAGGAGATAGCAAATATTCACATTTACTTTTTACAAGGTAATCTTTCTGACAAGGTAATCTCCAGTGTACTCTAACCCACATACTGTTAACTTGCACACTCTTGACACTTTAAATATCCACTTTTGCTTCCCATGGGAATTCGCTCCAGCGAAACAGGAACATTAATTCCCTCTTTCTAGGCAGCCGCAGAATCGTAGTTTCTCATACGTGACTCTATCAAGGATTTTGTTTCAATTATATCTTCAGACTGCCAAATTGGATAAAACACATCCTTTGTGAAACTTGCAGCTCATCCCTGAAAAGATAAATTCACCTGCCTGAATAAGCAAAAAAAAAAAAACCGCAGAGACAAGGTTTCTTCCAAGCACTGAGGAATAATAATTCATGGAAAACTTGAGGTATAATCAACATAGCTTAAAAAAAACCTCTTAACAGTACAGAAATACACAGTGAAATTCGTCTGCAGTTTTAAAGGTCTGCGACTGAAGCAGAGTCACTGAGCTGCTGAGGTCTGACGCGACCTCTGGAGACTGGCCAGTCCTACCCCTGCTCACAGCAGGTTGCTCAGGGCCACGTCCAGCCAGGGCTTGAGCATCTCCACAGATGGAGACACAGCTGCCTGCCCCTGTGTTCCCCAACGCTCGTGGTAAGGTGTTTTCTCTGGCCATTAACCAGCATATCCTGCGTTTCAGTCTGTGCCCACTGACACCGGGTAACACTGTCGGCCTCGTCTCCCTACCAGCCCTGTCGCCAGGTGTTTGTACACAAGGGTGAGACCTCCCCGAGCCTTCTCCTTCTCTCCTCTCTTCCTCTTCCCTGTTCTCTTCTCTTTTCCCTTCCCTCCCCTCCTCTCCTCTCTTCATGATCCCAGCTCTCAGCCTCTCCTCGGGCACTGGATGCCCTGGATCACCTCCATGGCCCGTGCTGGCTCAGTTCAACACGCCCTTGCTGTGTAGTTGCCACTGATATTAAACCTACACACGTGAGTGTTAATGAAGGCCCCTTTTTGTTAACACAGGGCTCACTCTGGACACTGTCTCTCCCAAAAATCCAGCATTGCCAGGAACGGGTAAAACACACCAGCTCCCAAACCAATACCTTTGGAAACAGTGTATTTCTTTAATAACATCAATATTTAGAGGAGACTAACAACATCTTTTCCGTTTCTGCAGCAGATGAGAAGTTTCCATCACAGTGAGGTTTCCAGGCCAGAAAACAGCGTTTTGCTTGTAAAATGCTAACCCTGAAGCACTACAGGAGAGCAGCAGAACAAAAGGGTTTTATCATTACTCTTCATGCTTTAATTACCTTTATCAAATGCCATCTGAGATGAGCTATTTTTAAACCCTTCCACTGATTCTGTAATTATATTAACTTAACATAGATTTTATTCTCCCCTAATTACACAGGTCTATCCTAAATAAAATTTAATGCATTTGTGCAGAAAGTACCGTAAGTTATTTACACACCAATCAATCTGAAAACAGCAACAAGGTTAAAGTTGTCAGATAGACACACACAAGTTATAAAAGGGAAACCAGAGAATACACTGAAATAATTTAGCAGGACAAAACAATTCAGTAGCAGGGATGAGTGGCCATTAAAAGATTTGCCATTATGTGGTGGAAGTACAATCTGTGACAATGTAAATACAAATTGACGTGGTGTCATTTATTACCACTTACGTGGTATCACTTTTTATGCTTCCCTTGGGAAAACGAACAACCAAAACACCCTTTTCTTTTATATTTACCACTTTCAGTTTTTTGCTTTGCAGAGTTCATATCTGCCTCTAAAATGGTAGTATTTGCCAAAAAGAAATGGGAGGTGATTAAATACTTTTATTAGGTCATAATGATTAATATTAAAAGCTTTCAGTCTTACTTATAACCGATTTCTTGAGCAGGTTCTTTACCTTCGATAAATCCAAATTCTGGGTTAGATGGACAGACAATGGCACTGGAAAAAAGACGCCCAGCACTGAAACCATCCTCAGCACTGAACTGTTGACAGAAATTTAGAAGAAAAAAGCGACAAACCCTATGGGCAGCAGCTGAGGGGGCTCAGCCTGGAGAAAAGGAGGCTCAGGAGGGACCTCCTCTCTCTCTAAACTCCCTGACAGGAGGGGGGAGCCAAGCGGGGTCGGGCTCTGCTCCCAGGGAAGGAGGGACAGGACAAAAGGAAGGAAGTTGCGAGGTTCAGGCTGGACATCAGGTAGAATTTCTTCATGGAAAGGGTTGTTAAACACTGGAATGGTTATTAAACACCTCCACCCGGGGAGTGGTGGAGTCCCCGTCCCTGGAGGTGCCCAAGGCCGGCCTGGCCGTGGCACTCAGTGCTCTGGGATGGGGAACAAGCTGGGCATTGGGCACAGGGGGATCCACGGGCTGGGAGGGCCTTTCCAACCACAGTGATTCTGGGATTCTGTTCTGCTGACAGGCAAACTGTACGCCTGGATGCTGAGGAAAGGCAGGAGAGCAGCCCACTGGAAAGAAGGGAAAAAGTTGCCCACTGGCAGGGTAAGGAGACGCAGCCCAAGAAGAACCAACAGAGCGAGGACATCAAACATTTCAAAAACTAACCCAAAACTCGGCATACAGGGAAAAAACCAGTGAACCGTCACAGACTAACACACACCAGCAGCACCTGAACTGGAACTAGTGTCAAAAGCTCTTTCAAAGATTTCCTTTTCCAGGAAAGGTCCTGACAAGGCTTCGGAGCCGTGTTTGGACGGGCTTTTCCTGGTCAAACAACCCTTTCGCTTTCTTAAAGCCCTGTGGCAGACAGTGCCAAGGGAGGCAGAGCACACCCATCTCACAGCTGCTGTTTGCCTCAAAGCTGGGACCTTGAGACATGAGAAACATCCATTTAAATCCTTCTTAAACCAAGGACAAAATTTAATCCAATTCTTCCGTATCCTCCCCGGCGAGCGCTCAAAGGCGGCTCTAAGCTCTTCCTCAAACAGTCAAAGAAAGCAGACTATCATCACAAGGGGGGTCAAATGATGGACAAAGGAGGGAGGAAAGAAAAAAAAATCAATCTACTACCATGAAAAACTCTTTGTAATAAATCCAAATGTTGGTAGAGAGTCTATTAACACGAGTGTAAAAGGTGAAGAACAGAGAGAAGGAGCAAGGATCCCGAAACATAAAACATTCGTGCTGTTTGATTTGAAAGGCTTCTCTCTTTTACACATTTGGAGCTGGATCAATAAGTGGTTTTTAGGAATATTCTTAGCACTGTGTAACTTGCACACATGTGCTAACTCGAGACACAGTGCAAGCCTCCATTGTTCTGGAGAGCTAAAGGAATGCCAAGTATAGCTCAAATCCTGACAATATTTTTTAAAAATACCTAATTCGTTCATTCCATGTTCTTCTGCTTTGATAATTATTTCTTTTCATCTCTCCCTGACTCACACACTGAGGCGACCAAAGGAGAATGAACAAATAGAGGTGGGAGGAGAGTTGAGAAGTGGCACGGACTTGAAAAGCTTTGAATGCCTTCAATCATCTGGAAAATCACAAGTACCAACCTTTTAACTTCTGTAATTAAAGACTCACCACACGTAGACCTGAGCAGCTTTTAGGAGATCACTACTAGGTACAATTACATTTTAAAGACTTTTCCTCATTTTTAGGCTGCTTTTACAGTTTCTAACACAATATTCAAACAACCGTACTCTGAATTCCATCCTGGAAAACAGAACCTGACTTGCAATGGTGAAGGGCAAGAACAAACTGGTGGGGAGACACCAGAGAGGAGCCAGAGCTCTGCCGTTCCTCAGCCACGCCGGTGTGACATATTCCTCCTGAGCTCCCAAGGGAAAAGCACACCTTCATCTGATGGGGGGAAGAAACGCCGGTAAATCCCAACACTTCCACACCCCTTCTGAACACTCCACCGCTCCCCCGGACAGCCGCAACTGCTAAGCTTGTTCACGTTCTCAACATTCAACCTTAAACAGCGCCCTGAAACCCCTGAGTGCACAGAGCCCTTCCAAACACTGCTAGACTGCCCTCACCATGGGAAATACTGGCCGAGAGCAGAGAGAATCTTGCAAATGGGGAAAGAGACGAGGCACGACGGTGTCCACCACCAGATTTTAACTGATGCCCATTTACAAGTCCGTGGCGAGATTATAAGTTTTTGCCTCAAATATCATTGTACTCTCAATTTTCTACCTACCTAATTTTGGCAGCTATTGTCAGCTGGTACTTAAGGAATACAATACATATTCCTGAAAAAGGAGATTGCATGTCACCGCTTGCTGTGCCACATCCATGCAAACCCACACCCACAAAGAATTCTATTAGATAATTGGTCACATTTGAAGAATAAGAACCTGATTTTGTAAGAACTAAAAATTGCTCAGCACTCCCTGCAATTAAAAGACAATGGTATGTGCAATATGCTATATTTCAACCCTAAATTTAGATAAATCAGTATGTCCAAATCCAACACAGAAAGTCTTAAAGAAATTCTATGCATGAAACACAGAAGTAAGATTTTTGTATTTAAGAGAAAGAAGCGAAATACAAATAGAAAAAAAAAAGAAGCAAATTGCATTTTAAATCAAGCTGAAGTGCATGGAAACAACATCGTGGACACAAAACACAAGGCTGCAAAATAAGGCTCCTTTTCTTCAAGGTTCTTTCCTTCAAGGAGAAAGAGCAGTAATTCTATCAGGGCTCAGGCCCAGGAGATGGGAATCAGGACAAAGAGAATGCATTTGAAAGTAATCCATGTCAGACCTGCTAACACCACAACATACATCTCTTTGACATTAACAGAGACCAACAGACACAAATAAAGTGCAGACACTACATAATCTGTTTATATTTCTACTCTGCTTTTTAGTTAGGGATGGATTTGGTGAAATGAAAGGGTTTCCTGAAAGCTGTAGACAAACTTCTGTGATTTTTCAGTCATTATTTAGGAATTGCTGCAATTACAGGCTGCCAACTTCTCCTGAAGAACAGCATCCCCCTTGCTCTGCACTGTTCTCCATCACTAAAGGTTTCATCCTGTTTATCCTCTGCAAACAAAATCAAAGAATTGTTCGTTTTAACTCCCAAAACACAAGTTCTATCAAGGCCTTAATAAATGCTAAGACCTTGCGGATTCCAATTCCTCTAGTTTTTACTAATAAAATCGTATCCAGGATTGGTTTGGTAACAGAGTTTGTACCTAACGAAATGGGTATGTAAATGCATTTATGGGTGTTTTTTTTCACAGAATATATTTTTCAGCAGGCAGAAAGCATCTAGGTCCTGCAAAGAAAAAAAAAAACCCAAACCTTTCTACCTAAGCATCTAACAGCGGGAACAGCAACCAGCACTGTCCAAAGGACTGAGCACGTGGATTTAGCACTGGTACATCCTACCAGGACAGACTTTCCCCACTCCCACACCAGAGGTGGGGCAGGCAAATGGGCTGAATTAAGTTCTCTCAACAGGGAGGAGAAGGAGGAAGATATTTCCAGAAGAGCAAAAGAAACAAAAGCACGGTCAGGTTTTTTTCCCTTAACTCTCAGCTGAGACCTTCCCCTTCAAGAATTTCTACCAATAATTCCTCTTAGCAAATACAGGTCTAAGAGAATCTAAACCCCAAATAAAGGAGTAGGAGTAAGGCAAGAGCCTGTAAGGAAATGCACAAAGTAAATTAATCACACGGATTAGTACCTGTACAGTCTGGGAACCACAATATATACACCCAACCAGCAGAGTCCCAGAGTGCACTGACTCACACCGATGGAACTCTGTTCATCCCTCACAAAAAACACAACAAAGGGTTGAACAGACACGTCTCAGCTGGAACAGCACTGTTTCTGGTCCACCTTGGGTACTGGAACGGAGCAGGTCGGTCACCAACGAAATGTGGGCCTGGCTCAGAAAACTGAAGAACTACCTGCAGCTTTTCAGAACAGAAAACACTACTCAACCACATCCATCATCATCCAAAGGTTTGTTTTTCGCATACACTTCCACAGAGATTCAAGATATCCCTCGCTCCAAACAGCAGCCAAAGGAGCAGGTTTTGTATCGTTTCCCACCTCACCATTTGCCTGTTCCTGTGCAACCCCTGAGAAACATCCCATCTGAGAGAGCAGGTTACCCAAAGCCCGCCTGCCTGCCCTGTGAAAGCTACTTGTTGTCTCTGGAGCCTCCCTGGCACGCCCTCCCTCTGTCTGTGCCCTCCAGGTCAGCAGCAGGAGCACTGCAGCCTCACAGCACCGGGGCTGCTGCCTCCTTTCACTCCTCGTGAGCAGCACCGGCCCAAACCCCGCTCGGACTCCACACGGCCCGGCTGAGCAGGGCTCTAAAGCACCGTTACTCTTGGGCTTTACTTTCGGTTTTTAACACAAAACACTGTGACTCCCCTAAGTCAAACACTGGCCCTTCCGTGCATCCACCGCAAAGTATCTTCCCTCCTGGCACGGTGGGGAATCAGACCCATGTCAAGAGATCCAGGTATCACAGAACGAGAGCAGCAGGCAACTGAACCGAGTAAGAACAAGGTTCTTAACATAAATGGGAAATGTGACTACCAAGCTTCGTGCAACAGTTGCAACGCTTGATCTCAACTGTGTATTTTATGGATATACAGTGTGTTAGATACTAAAGGAATCTGAACAGCATAAAAACTAAAAAGCAAACTATATTAACGTTTGACTCGCAAGGAGAAAATGACTGACTATAATTAAGACAAATGACTACGCTACATACCCGTTTAGCATACAGAACATTATACATTGTCACTGGATTTGGAACATTCTCTGCTAAAACCTTTCTTAAGGCAGACAGGTGTCATTTCCACTTAGCCGTGGTTAAATCTCTTGGCAGTGAGTACGTGCATTAAATATGACCAATGTTCACGGGAATGAAGGTTATTTTTTTTAGACAGTAGCATTCAGAAGAAGTAACTGCCTCTAATTGGCTTCTGCCTACGAGCACCTACACTGCTGGGAATGACAGAGGCACAGAAGCATTGCTGCCACACACTGTACCACCAGTGTGGATGGTTTATACCAGAAATGAAGGCTAGAGACACTGGAGTCTACTGACACTCTGATGGTGTAAACTGTAAACCAATTTCTGAGGAAAACCGAAATTACTTTAAATGGTTACTGACGTAAAGTCGGAAAATTAAGGTAAAATGAAGTCGATACATTTCACTTTCCTGCCCCTCCTTAAGAAAATTAACTCGATACTGAAAGGAGCCTCCTTGGTTTCACCAGGCACGGGGCCTCTGTTCCCTCTGGTTTCCCACCAGAAGCCTGACAGCATTCCAACCGGCCTACACGGCAACATCTTCCTTCTGTTTTCTTGGCCAGACTAAACTACCATCTCAGATACAGCACAGCCATCTACAGAGCCATCAGCCTCACCCTCACCAGCCCCTGCTCTCCCCACAGCAGTGCCCAGCACAGCTCGGAGGCTCCACCAGCTGCCTCTTTGGGAACAGGGACAAGCAAACGGCAAGAGGCTCAGGAGGCACCAAACCACGGCCTCACTCACACCAGTGGTCCATCAGGTACCTCCCTCAGCAGAACAACACCACGAGGAACTACCAGGCTCCTCAGGCTGTGCCTCGTCTTCTGCCTTCAGCCCCAAGCTTTTTTAGAACTGTGAATACGTGAAGGATGTTATTTAAATTTCTGCCCCGCAGACTGCAAAGCGTTTTGCACCCACAGCTACGACAGCAACGTGCAGAGGGCAAGGACTTCCTCACACAGTGCTTCGCACAAAGGCAGCCTGCCGTGCGCTCCACTGCAATCTATTTATTATCCCTCCTCTTTATTCTCTCAAGTGTTTTGTTGTTGAGTTGGTTGAGCAGGCTTTACAAAACTTTCCCTACCTCCTGCAAACACGTTCTGTTTTCAGCAGCTTTAACGGCAGTGACTAAATGTTGGCACTGACGCCGCTCACACACCACCCTGTCACTGGAAGCGTTCAGGGGTATCGTTTCTGTTTCAAATCTGTTTGTCAAAGCTTCACCACCACTCTGAGACCTCTTCTTTATCCTGTCAGCTCCCCAGTATTTGCTGCAACAAATCCCAAGGCTGCTTTCAGTGCCCAATTACAGAACAACCTTTTTCCTCTAACTGCCTGAGACAGCTTTTCATTAAACTTGCTCTCACCAATACATCACTGTTAGCGATGCATTAAAATGTATTTTTAGCCTCATTTCTTATGGAAATGAATCTTTCCCACCTACTCTGTGGATTCCAGCTTTCCCTCAGTTTGTACCTCCTTCAACATCCATGGCCAGGGCCAGCAGGACACGGTTTTCACTGGCACATAACGAAAGGCACCTGGCACTTTTAATTGTTGCTCATTTAATTATTGTTAAACAAATTGTTTATGACCAGTAGCCCAGAAATAGAAAGTAAATTACTTCAAAATTAGTGTTTTCACTAAATCACATTCTTCCTTGCCTCTCTACAAATCTGCCATGCCCAGCGCTGATTGCAAAGGAAATACTTGTTGTATCTATGAATGAGTAACCTATGAAAACCCACCTTGATATTTCTGCAAGGCTGGAACGCTCCATTTGGGTGGGGGTTTTGTTTTCAGGGAGGTGGAGTGGTCCTGGGGGCTTCAGTAGAGCCAGTGTGGGAGGTTAAAATCTGTGACAAAACTGCTCTTGTTTTACAGTTTGGCCAAACCCTTCCTCTGCATTGTTACACAGACATTTCTGTTTCGTGTTTCGGTAACCCCGAGCAAGCTGCTCTCATACAAACTTGTCCATCGTTCACTTTTGTTGTCTTTGTAAGATTCAAATTACTCACACAGCGACATTACACCACAGCCTCTTCCACTAAGAGGGCCACAGATCTTTTTTATTTTTTTTTTTTACTTTTGGGGTCAGCTGTGTTTTAACCATCATTAAAACAAATTCATTCTGCTCTTTCCTCGGTAACTTCAAGGATTTAGTTGTTCTTCTGCGGAGGGCAAGACTCAGACCTTGGCTTCTGCACGAAGACAGAAGACAGTAAAAGGGACTGTAATGGGCATCCTCTGCAGCGTGAGGAGCCTGGGGACATCACCCCAGCACTCAGAGACACCTGTGCACAGCAATAACAGCTTTTCTCAGCCCCCTATTCTGAATAAAGCATCATGACTTACACTACAAGCAGGGCTTCAGAGCAGTGCATTTCTTTACAGTTAATAATCCATCCCCACTCTGTTCTCCAGAAATACACTACCCCTACAATTTATGGCTCACATAACCCTCCTGTGAGCAATGCCACAACAATCCCATAAACCAGGGATTTAAGGCTCCACAGTCATATCCATGTAAGTATCAGATTTATCCTGCTATGTTATTCCGGCTTTAGAAAGCCAAGTGTAGTGGAGGACCAGGATTTCCTGCACTAACAACCCAGACTCTGCCCAGCATTTTGCTGCCCTGTCCATAACAGCTTGGGTACTGCTCCTGCCTTCTCCACCTAGAGATGCCATAAGCTGGAATAAATAACTGTACTTGGAGGCACAGCAAGTGTGGCAAGGGTGGTATTAAGAAGCTGTTACTGTATTTCTTACACAGTGGTCAGGGAATGGCACTCAGTGCAGACAGAGCACGCAGGCACCTCTGCCAAAGGATGCAGCGTCTGGCAGATTTTAGAGCAGCGGCTGTAACAAAGGCAATTGCTAAACAGAGGCCCATTCTGAGGCTTGCTGACTCGAGAATACAGTTTTTTAAAATACTACACCACTCTCCTGACCCTTATTTGTATGGGGACCAACTTGCCACTGATGTCGGTGTAAGATTTTTCTTGCTGTTTTTTTGTTTAAGGTATGTTTGGGGTTGACCTCTAGAAAACGCAGCCTCATCAGAAGCAGAAGGTCAGCCTGAACCTCCCCTGGCTCAGCTTGAGGCTGTGTCCTCTCCTCCTGCTCCATATGGGCTGGGAAAATAACGATATCAACTCCAGCAAAGCCCTCGTTAAAAGGAGCCACCTAACTCGGAGTTCCCATAAAAGCCTGGAATTGTGGGGCTGGTGGGGACAATATTAAGAAGTGCAGTTCTAAAACTGTGTTTGTAAAAATGCATCGTTCACCTGGATAAAATCCCCTCCCTGCCCCACTGCAGACACTGGTTCCCTCCTCAGGCAGTGGATGCTGCTGATCGCTCCTGATCACTCCAGTGGCTTCTGCCTCACACCAGGAATTCCCAGGGGCCAGGCAAACAAGGTGTTCCCAAACAGCTGCTCCGGCTGATACTCTTCTCATCCTGTTTGCCAGGGATTATTGCTCAAATCAAGACAGCACATACAAACCTAGCAGTGCCAGCTTCCGAGAAAACTCTGATTTCTGACGAAATTGTTTTGTTACGCTAACCGTGGAATTGGAAAAAACACGGGGAAGGAAGGGGTGTTGTTTGCTTCTTGGCATTAGCAAGACGTTAAAAAGAATTCTCTACGGGATGATGGAAAGAGAGAGGGAAAAAATGTTGTCTGTTGCAACAGGGCTGAAATGTGATTTATTCTTACCCACCTGCTACGTCCTATTTTATTTCTTATCTATTAGACAAAGAGCACTTGAAGTCACCCACACTATTGCCCATCCTGGACACTGCACAAGGGGGATTGCTGAGTTTAAGCGCACAAAAATTAATCAAAAACTAATTAAACGGAAACCCAGCCCACCCAGACCAAGCTCTCCTAGTTACGGTGCAATTGGTGCCACCGCTGTGATTTCACTTATCCCCACACGGTTCAACCTCTCACCCAAACTTTTTTGTCCAGTTAAAACCTCTCTTTTGGAGTAGAAAGCTGAAAGCTGGAAACAGCTTTTGATCAACAAAAGCATACTCGGTTTGCAACTGCTTTCTATTAGTTGTTCATGCCCTGGAGACTTTTAGTTCTGAATTTAAACTAAAAAGCAGTAGAGGAAAACGAGCTATTTGACACCTCTTTATGAGGAGGAACCCCCTAAGCACGGCTCTGAAAAGAATTCAGACTTCCAGTGAGGTTCAGTCCCCCCTCACACCAGCTCTTCCTCTGCTGCTTCCATCCAGGATGCTCTTGGGACAACACGGAGCGTGGTTAGAAAAGCCTGGAAGCACCTGACTGAAACTACACGGAAAAGGGAGAATCAGAAGAATGCCAAAATAAATAGAGTAAAAAAATACATCATGGAACGAAAGACAGGAGGAATGAAAATAATCCATTATGTTGATGGATCCATCAAATTTAACTGATAACAGTATATTTTCTGTCAGTGTAACCATCAGTTCCAGGAAGGCAATACAACAATCAGAAACAAAAGCAGATTTAGGCTAAATAGTCACAATCCCTAATTTAGCTTAAAAAAAAAAAAAAAAGTCATCACCTGAGTTAGAAGAAAACCATCAAATTTCAGATCCCAGTAAGTCTACAGACTATCTGTGGAGATTATTTACTTGTTTTAGTAAGAAATCCTCAGTTGCTGAGTTGCCTGAATGAGAGGTCTCAGCAAGGTCTCAACAATCCTGAAAAATCAGGTCAGGTCTCTTTAGGAGCTTCAAATGAGTATCTGAGACCTGAACTTTAAACCCCCCCCCAGTTCCCAAGGGCTGTCGTGTCTCTGCTGCACCTCCAAAAAGATCACAGCGGCCAAAGCCCTGAAATCCATGACGGATCACTTTTGTCTCCCAAAGTCCAAGTTATTCTCGATTATTTACTGCCTCTCTAAAAGCCACTTGAGCACCTTTACATTTAAAGATCCGACCTTGTGGGCATCTTCCTTATACTCCTGAGGTTTGGAAGAGGGAGCAGGGAGGTCACTGGTAAGCCTGGAAAAGGGAACTCGGAGACACAAACAAGGGCTATCAAGAGGTGCAAAATTACTTAGAAACTCTCGGTCATATCTTAATAATCTGGGGGGTTGGGTTTGTTTCAATCCCATGTATTTATAGAGAATTTATACCTGAAATACGAAAAGAAAAAAACACCCTACCCAAAGCTTAAGGAATATGAACTGAACATAAATTTAGAGACTGAGAAGGAGCCAGAACAAACCAAAGAACGGATCATCATCAGGGGTTTTTTTCAAGGAAAAAATACGGATGTGCAACCAAGAGAAAAAGTGGCTGTTTAAATCCATTTAAGAAAAAAGGAATTAAAAAAAAAAACCAGTTCTCTTTTTTCCTAAGTAATTTTTAGCAATAAAAATCTAGTAATTATTAAAACTTTAGTAATTAAAAAAAGTAATAGGCTCTTCTAAATAATCTTCCTCTTCACGGGTCTAAGTAAATGATTTTCATGGAAAAAAGGAAAATTATAGAAATCAAAAGCAGTAAAGGTGAAGATAACTGCCCAAGGTGCTTCTCCTTCCTTTCACGCTCTGTCCCACTGAGAGAGATAAATTAACTAATCAGAAGTGTCAAAACCATGGCTCCAGAAGCCAATATTTGATAACAACACCCGAAGAAACACCCTCACAAATAACACCCAAGGTTTTTTAGGCAAAATATTCTTACAAGCACTTCCAATTTTCACCTTTCCGAAACCCCCCCACCGTGCCTGGAGGGAATTAAAGCTTTAAAACCCACCCTGTCATTGAAGGTGTCGGTGCTGGGGAAAGGCCTCCCCGTGGCTGTGCTTCGTCCTGTTCGCTTCAAGGTTTCGGGAACGCCGGCTGGAAGAGCTCCAAGGCCGGTCTGGAATTCATCCCGTGCTCCCAGATGGTATCCCAGCGTGCGACAGGGCGGGAGGAAGGACGTCCTCCCTGCCCTCAGCTCGGCGTGGATTTGTGCCTTTTCCCACCCAGAGAGCCATCCCCTGGGAGCTCCCGAAGTGTGAAGTGAACTCTGACAGCGTCCAACTACACACCTGATCAACACCCAGACCTCTGGAAACCACAGACCAAGATACAAATGAAAAGAGGGGGGAAAAAGTACCTTTTCTACCAGTGCTAAAAGCGAGTTTTCAATCCAGCTGCTTTATCAAAACTACTCACTTGTTAGGAGAAGTACAACAACCGGGCCTAAATTTAATGGTACAGCTACCATTTTTTTAAGTGTTAAAACTAAAGTTACAACAAATATTATGAGTGCATTTTAATTAGGGTTCAGAGCTACCAATTTTTCAAACCAGGCCTAAAATGTTGGAATAGTTACCAAGCCAGGATACAAATCGACGGCACAAAATACTGAATCCCCGTTTCAAATCTGATTTCATGGAACTCCAAGAAGAGTGAAATCTAAATATAACACAATGTATGCTAATATTGCCCTAATTTTGAAGGGAAACGATTAATAAGAAAGCAGGTCAACTCCAACACTGCCAGAGAAGCTGCTGCAAAGCATCAGAAAGAACCAAAGAGACTGAACTGAGATAAATCATTTTGGCCACCTCTAACAGCAGAAGCCACAACCTGGCCTTGATTTATATGCATGAGGTTATTTTGTTGTGGACAATAAAGGCAGCAGAATAAAAAAAAAGAAGTGTGACCAACAACCTTCTGTTGTGCAGAAAGTTCTCCCACGATGAAAAAGCACTCCTTGTAGCAGCAGTCAGCAAAATACCTCACTAAAGCCCTCCAGGACAGTAAACAGCTGAAGGACAGCCGTTTTTTACAGAAATAGAAAAGCACAATTTTCATTAAAAAAAAAACCCCTTACAGCATTTGAGATTCCAGCTCTAATCCTGGACGTTCAAATAGTCCGCCAGACAAACTGGACAGTAAGAGATGACAGCAGCAGAAATGAGACTGACTCAAGATTAAATCTCCATCTTTAATCTACCCATGGAATGTTTTAATGCCTTCCAGGTTCACATGGTCATATTTCACTCCAAGGAAAAATGGCCAACATGCTGTTAAATTAAAAAAAAAAATCAAAGCAATGCAATTAGGGGGAAAGGGAGAGCTCGACAAAGAAACTAATAAAATGTAAGCCAAACTCTTCAGAGGTGAGACAGAAAAGTTTTTAAAGAGCAGAACTTAAGGACATCAATTGACCTCTCCTGCGTTTACCACAACAATCCGTATCTACAGCTTTTTCTGCTAACGTGAAATAATACAGCACAATATTCCTAGAACGAGCACTTCTTTTACATGCATGGAAAAAAAAAAAAAATCACACTGCTTTTAAATCCTGCCTGTCGGTCTGCTTCTTCAAAAACCAGCCTGAGCGCGTGCAGTGCAGCGCGGCAAAGCAGAGCTGACTGTCCTCCCTCCTCTCCCTCTCGTGGCCTGTGATTTCTGGAGCTGTGTTTTTGCAGGAGAAACGAGAAGTTTGCTGGAACATATGTTACCATATTGTCTCCAGCCGAGCACACAAACACAGATGCACTTGTTTCATTAGCAGTGCCCCCGCTGCACTCCGGGCTCTGGGAGGGGACGGCTCCTGAGTCATGTGTGTACCTGCTGAAAAATCAGCACTTCAGGGCTTTCCATCTCACTTCCTCGCAATTCCCAAGGTTCCCCCGAAGGCAGCGGGAATTTTCGGGCAGCAGGAACGAAGGGCTGAACTAAAATGTACGTAATAATTAATAATAACAAGCTGTCATATTTTAAGGCTGCAAAAAAAAACGCTTTTGGATTAAGATATTGCCAACTTTTGATGGTTTCTAGACTGCAGACATTGTTAGGAGACATGTTATAAATGCCAGTGCCCACACACCTTCCTTTTTCAGTGTTTTAAATTAAAGAGCGTTTCCAATAAGGTAACAGAAAAAAAACCAACACCAAACCCACAATATAAACCAAATATCCACATGAAATGTCATCATCTTCTGTGCCAGCGCATTGTTTTTCAAACTATTATTACTTTATAAGAAGTAATGCCCGTGGTCCTGTTGGCTCCTGCAAGTTCCCTTAAACCCTGCCCTAAGAAGATGAACAAGACAAACTCAGTCATGAAAATAACTTCAACACCAACATCCAGAGCTGCAATTCTGCCTGACATTTTCCCATCTTTTCCACAAAATGAAGAAGAGGGAGAGGACTCAAGCTGGCCTGAAGGTGCAGGAGTACCTGGAACTGCACCACAGGAAAACACACACAGAACGGACCCGAACAAATCACCTTTTGTTCACAGAACGTGACTACTGATACCGCTTTTAAAAGCAAATGAGAAATGTTACTGGAGCAAAAGGGCATTAACTGATCTAATCACAAACAGAGAGGAGTGGGGTGGAACAGCTCTCTGCAAAACCCACCGAGGAGACAAGAGTTTTGGAGATTTGCTGACAGGCAGAGCTGCTTCCAGCTCTGTAAATGCATCAGCTCCAGTTCTACAGAGATCTATCGGAGGAGACCCTGAGCAGGGCTCTTTAAGGTACCTGCCTTCGCTGTTTGCTTCCCTGTTAACTTTGGGGACTGCGGAAACCACCTGAGAAAATGCCAGTTAGCTGTCAGGCACCACAAACCGGGTGCCACCAGCCACAACAGGCTGTCAGGGCAAGGAAATTCCTTCAAGGAATTGGTTCTTCCTCCTCAGATACATCGTGGCAGTCCCTACCCTTCCTTTTATCCCCTCGGTTTGACACCACAAGTTTTCCATTGGCATGAGGCAGCAGAGGACTTGTTGGAGCGCTGCTGAACCAGCTGCAGCTTGCCTGGGGTACCTGACTTAGTGCAGGCACATCCCTATTCTTGCAGCATCCCGTTTTAATTTAAAAAAACCCCAGGGTTAAGAAGCACTTTTTTCTGTGACTGCCTATAAAATAGCTTGGCTCTTCACTACTATTTTTTTTTAAAAGTTTACCCCTAAATACCTGACATCAGAACTAGCAACACAGTCCCCTTCACAACTGCTTTGCTGGTGCTTTTCCAGGAGGTGTTTTGCTTCCCTAGCGAGGAAAGATGGAGACAGTTGATCATCCTGACACTCCTCTCAGTGCCACCTTCCACACACAGACACAGACACACACACGCACAGATGTTCACCCCTCACTCACAGCTTCACGCAGAAAAAGCAGCTGAAGCAAACCGGGCGTTCTTTTCCTGAAAAGAAATATCCAGAGTCAGAACAGGAGCAATAAGGATGCACCGAGGGCAGGGAGCAGCGAGGCAAGAGCAGACGCTGCAGCTCCTCTGGCATCAACACTGTCTGCAAGAGCAGCTGGGAACAGATGCCTAAGGATAAGGGTAAGAACAGGACAAACACAGTGGGGGACACACAGTCTCCCAGCCCTGGGGAACCTGCAGCACAGGGGCTCCTGGGCCAGAAGCACAAGGACAGCACTCAACAAGCTGTTCCTCCCTGAATTTCCCTGGGTTTTTAACCCATGGCAGCTTTTGCCGTGCAGAGACTCCTGGCAATACATCCCACAAATACACAGTTTGTTTTCACAGGTTTTCATTTTAACTTTTTTTCCCACTGGAAGAGAAACAGTGAGCGAATACAGCCCCTTCTTCCCCAGGACATTCACGACCTCACAGATTTCTCATACTCCCCTGCACCCCAATCCTATCTTTTCTAGGCGGGAAAATCCTGGAGACTTTAACTCTTCCCTGGATAAGAGGAGGTCCTTTGCCATTCCTCAGACTGCTTCCAGCTGTGCTAACATGGACTGGGTACACTTGGGATTCAAGGCCCAGGCACACCGTGGCGATGGTAGAGATGATTTCTAACAATTTTCTTAATTATTTTCATAATTACTAATATCTCAATGCCTTTAGCTAAGCCATGGCTCATTAAACTACCATCTCCATAAGCAAGTTAGAGGAACCCCAAATCCCCTGACAGGAAACAGACACAATTCATTCTGTTACTGTATGAAAACCAAGAACTGCATTTCTTCAGAACCAATATTTATATTTAATCTCTTGAATTTCACCTGCCACTTCAAATCCAAGTCTTTCCCAAAATAAATGATCGACAGATTTCCCTCACATACAACAGATTTCAAATCTCTTTATACCAACAGGAAGAATTTTAGTCTTGGTATAAATTTATTTTTTAAACAAAAACAATACCATTATTACAAGAGCACTTTGTTATGATTTTTATTTTCAAATTACAGGCATTACCAGTGCAATGAAATTCATAAAATAAGATGATCATTGAAGCACAATTGTATCCAGGACCAACCATCACAGACGTAACTTTTCCCTGAGAAAGGGATAATGTGGACAGAACTTCCAGTGGCACTTAAGCAATAACCCCCCTATTCTGCCACCAGAACCAGAGGAAATACAAAGGCAGAACAAGTATCTCCAAAATACCCATTCACCAGCAAAACAAGAGTTTCTTTAGTTAGCAACATGTTCAAATAAAATCAGTGGCAAATAATATTTCAGGCCAACTGAGGAGGTTGGAGAACTTGTCATCTGTCACTGAGGCTCTTGCCAAGACACCTGAAATCTGGTAAACAAGGTACAGCAGCACTTCTTTTAGACGCAAAGAAATGCAGTCTAAACAGATGTCACACTGGGTGCAGTTCCCTTCAAAGAGATGATCTTTCCAGTGCTCTCACCAAAGGTTTCACCTCTGTGAGTCACGTGAAGAACAACAGCTACACAACAGCAAACTTGGACTGCAAGCTCAAATTCAAAACCGAACTTCAGACAACCCAAAAGCCAGAAACCAAGTAAAGCACAGCCAGCAAAGGAAAATGATTCACTGGTTGCAAGTTCCCAAGGTATATGCAAGATCACAGAAAATACGGTCTCCAGAAGCCCTGAGTCAAAAAAAACCCAAAAATCTTAAATTTAATTATGATAAGAAATGTAAGCAGAAGTACATGCTAATTTCTGACTTTTCTGTGTGGCACCTTCATAAGCCAACATGAGATATTGCCTGGGGAACATCCAACAAGGCAAGCAGCTGTGGATAAAGGTCTTGCCTTTCCAGGCTGTGTTTGCTGTCCTGGCTTTGGCAGTTTCAGCACACGCTCAGCGCTTCTGCAGCTCGAGCCACAAAGTGCTCACCAAAGCCCCTGAAATGCACAAAAAGCTGCCACTGAAACCTCGCCATGAAGTGACTGTTTACAACCCTTCTGTACACGCAGTTGCATCGAAACTGCCTATAAAAACTGCAGTGTTCAAAACCCACCCTATCGAGGGCACAGATGAAAACCAGACTAATCTGTTCTTGACCCACTAACAACTCGTTACTCGTAGCACACAGATCTCTCTTTTTTTTAAGGACAGTGGATTTCCTCACCGTTAAAAGCCCTAATAAACACGGCTCTGCAAAAGCCTTGCCGAGGCAGTTTAAGGCACTGCTGCCCTCAGCTGTTTCTCACCCCTGTGCGAAGGATTAACTCCACGACAAAGAGTTTAAGCGGAGGGGGCAGGCACATCCCTCATCCTGGTACCCACGAACGGGTTTGTGCTGAGCTGCCAGTGACCCCGAACAGCCAAGGGAAGAGGAGGTTCTGCCAGTGCCTCTCCCAGGGCACAACGAATTTGCCTGGTCACGGATTTGTCCGTTTACAGTTCTAAATTTAGATGTCACCCAAGAACTTGTCAATAGTACCTGCAGAAGCATGAATAACACTGGAGGGATCATACAAGGACTGGAAACCCTCACCTGTACAGGTGTTTGAAGACTTTCCTGCCCAAACTGCAGTCCAAACTGAAAGTCCAATTACATGCTTCACAAGTAACATACCCTCTTGTTAAACCTGCCCAACCCACTACCCCATCCTTCTTTTAAATACCTCACAAAGTCACAGGATTGTAGAATATGCTGAGTTGGAAGGGACAAATGGACTTCTTCCACTGATGAGAAGAACCTGTGCTTATTCAAATAACTTACAGAAGAAGATAAAAAAAGACATCTAATTTCACTCAAAGAAAAATAAGAAACGAAGAGCAATTCCGTCAAGATACAGAAGTGCCCTCACATAATTCACACGGACACAGCTGAGCTTCCCCTCCTCAAAACCTTCGTCTCTGTCCCTTTTTCTAATGCTGCCAGCTGCAAACTTTAGACTGTGGGCTTTGAGGAAGGATGATCATGACTCAGGAAAAGCAAAACTCCTCTCCCTGGTAATGACTGCGCTCAGAGAAGTTTCATTTTTGCTCCCAATCACCTCTTCTTTGTCCAGACCAATCCTCACAGTGGTTAAAACGAAAACCCTTCAGCAGTGCTGTCACATCCCGCTCCCAAGGTTTAAGCCTGGCAGCAGTCAGCACAAGGCTGGGATAAAATTCCAAAGGTTTTCCTGCCTGAAATGACACCACTAAGGTTTCCTTCCACAGCCCTTGCTCAAAGGAAGAGCCTACAGAATCCAGGGATGCAGAAGTGAGGGGTTTGCAGTGTTTTCTTGGGGCTGTGCTGGGGCAAAGAGCCATTAATGGCTTCTTCTCCATGCACATCCCATTCCTTTAGCACTTACAGCTCACAGAGCCCAGAGGATTATCCCAAGATTGGGAAAGGAATCACAGCGTTGTAGAATGACCAGAGAAATCCCAGAATATGCTGAGCTGAAAGGGACCCACAAGGACCATCCAGGCCAACCCTCAGCCCTGCACAGGCCCAGCCCCAAGAGTCCCCCCCTGTGCCCCAGAGGATCATCCAAACCCTCCTGGAGCTCTGGCAGCCTTGGGGCTGTGCCCACTGCCCTGGGGAGCCTGGGCAGTGCCAACCACCCTCCCTTTCCCTGAGATCCAACCTGAGCCTGCCCTGACGCAGCTCCAGCCACTCCCTGGGGGCTGTCCCTGCTCACAGAGAGCAGATCAGGGTCTGCAAGGAGGAAGCTCCATTTAAACACCCTTCTACATCACTTTTACCCCATCAACTGTAACGGCAAAGACTTCTGTGGACAAATGAAAAATGACAGGAGAGACCTGTGTATATAAATTCAGTACATACTTCAACAAAATTTAAACATGTCTATGTAAAATAGGGGGGAAAAAACAGGCATTACTTGAACTCCACTTGGTTTAGCAAAAATCTCTAAGCAATGTTCCAGGCAATGCTGCAGGTGACAGGAAGACACCACCTCAGTGATGCTGCCATTTCTGGAAAGGCCTAAAAATTCACTGGCACATATTTAACAAATTTGTGTTTGGTGTGGCCATTCACATGACATACCTGAAGTATTTCCATCAAGAAACCCCAACAAAATCAATCTGATTCAGTTCCTCAGCACAACAATGCACCACTCCATCCATTAAAAGAAAAGGAGTCGGAGATAATGACACAACTCCTCATTACGTGTCAGTTCAAACTTGGACCGCTGACTTAATTTACCCAGAAAAGGACATTTTACTCCTCTTGCTGCGTGCAAAAACTAAGTGTGCTTATGGATATCCCACTGCCAAACACTAATGAATTTAAATTAACCACAAAACCAGTACTTCTGAAAGGTCTCCCCAAACTGTGAAAGGCCGCTCAGTAAAGCAACTTTTCCCAACTTTTCCCAAAAATAACCCTCGCACGATACCACGAGCTTGACCGAGTACAGCTACAAAGTGGATTCTTAGGCAAAAACAGGGGGGAAAAGATCTTACTTTAGGACAGTAAGTAAACGTAAAAGACATCAACGCCCTTTTCATCACTGCAGTTCCTCTTCCCTTTAAAGAATAGTACTTTAAGGAGAAAATCTCTCAGCCATTCCAGAAAATAAGGGAGCACATCGAATTTGGCGAAGGAAAGATTACTTCTGTGGCAGTGCTTTTGCTGCCATCACGCAATTTTCAGGACTTGTCCTTAGGCTGAAGACATGAGGTTCCAAAAAACGGTGAGGCAGCCGACCTTGACGTTGCCTCTGGGGCACCGCAAACGGAAGCACTCCAGAGAAATGCGAGAGCACAGTATAATCTACAAAATAACATTTTACCTATGGTTTGTTCTCCTGGCTACTTTTTATCACCTCTGTTATGAACAACGGTTTTTGCCCCCCACACCTTCTTTAGTTAGTGCCTGCTCACCTATTTAGCAGGTATTTCACGAATCCAAATGACCTTCAGGCACATGAGAGTGGGATGTGTAGTCCAGATGCCAGCTTTAAAAGTCTCATTCTTTAATCAGATTTTCCTACAAGAACGTGAGGCTTTATGTAACGACAGAATGAAAAAAATCAAAAGTGACAGATCGGGAGACTGGAATTTCTGTGACTCTTTTAATCCACTTCAACGCCCAGCCTTATAATTTTGGAAGAGAATTCAGCACCAGCTGGAACCCTCAGACAGCATTAGCAAAACAATAACAAACCTCCCTCAAGTAAAGATTTCAAATCATGAGCTTAGAAAACACTTCCAAAAAATGAAACACACACTTACTAAATTTAAAAGATTCACGTGACCGAGCACCAGGTCAAACCCTGTCACCTGGGAAACAGCAAGAAGAAAAGCAATATTTAAGTCTGCTGAGGATGTCTAATTTGACAGATGCCAGGAGGTTTACAGCGAACAGTTTGAAATGTGATTTTACAGCAGCTGAAATTCAGCGTCCAGGTAAGTGAATTAGCATTCCTGCAGCAACAATATTCAACCAAAAAAAAGATGAAAAAAGGGGGTGAAGAACCTTGGAACCTACAAGTTGCTTGCAGGGTATTGGATTTCTAGTCTACCCCCCTCCTCTGAGAGCAGCCTGAGGGAAAAGGAAACCTCCAGTTCCACCTGAGAGCTCCCCACGGTAGAGAGGAACGAATGCATTGCTACCTCTGCCCTCCAGGGTGAGCAAACCTCGTGCTGCGGCCCCTGGGGCCAAACCCTCCCTCTGACCCCCCATTTTCGGGCAGTAAAGCTTGCAAATCAACGGCACTGCTGAGGTCACACCGACAGGGTTCAACTGAGGCCGGAGCACAGGTGAGTGACCGCAGGTGCCCCTGCCCGTCCACAGTCACAGGTATTGCGCTCACAACCCCCCTGCTGCCTCCAGCCTGGGCTCAGGAAGCGTTAATTCGGCTTCAGGCACTTTCTAGACCCTTTCCTGAATTTCAGAAGGTCCCACAGAAACTTGTCACCCGATGCGCCAACAAAAAGCAGAACATTAAGCACAGGTATGAAACGACTTCCCCGGTGCGAACCCAGCCCTGGGAGCGGTGAGAAAGGAGGTGTTTCACTGCTCCTCACCCCAGCCCCGCACACCCAGGGCCTCCTAAGCAGGTCACAGTGACACCGTAACGGCAAAATGAACCCCAGTTGTGTTTGCGAGGACAGCCGGGGTTACGCGACCTCACAGAGCAGCACTCGGCCAAAAAGAGCCTTCGGAAATAAACAGCAACTTGTCACAAGAAGGCAGCAGACATGCTCCTGCAGACATGGAGCGTTACCAGACCCTCGAGAAGGATAGGACTTACTTTTCCCTAACATCTACGAGAGCTGCTTGTCAGCAGCAGCTCAGCTCAGCTCGAGGAACGTCTGAAGTCACGTCTGAACCTGCTTTGAGACTGTGCAGCGCCAGAAACTGGTACCTGAATGTTTTAAGACAGCAGGGGAGCAGCTCCGAGGTCTGGATTTGAAATCCTTCCCCCAAAAGGATTTTCACAGAGAATAGATGGTGACATCAGGGAACTAACGCCAAGGCTGGGTTTGATAGACAGAATACTACTTTATTCCATTGTTTCGACTTTCTTACAGGTTTAAAAAAAACCAAAAAACCCAAAAACGTACAGGGGTTCAGAACCACCTCAACAGAACAGAGAGTACAGAATTAAGGGAGCTCTAGAGTCAAACCACAAGTGTGCACGCGTGGTCAGCTTCCATTACAGAAAGGAATAGGCACAATCTTTACATATGCATTTTGGTGAAAGGAGGAATAATAGTGCAGTGTTAAAAGGCACCAATAATCAATAATTGGGCCCTTTTTAAAAGCCAATAACCATCTAAGAAAATTACATTTGGCTCAAAATGATAATTTAAATACCGTTATCGACTGGCATGCATCTGAACCCCTGGCAATTTATTACACGAACCTAAAGTGCGCCCTGGCAAACCCAGAAAGATTTCAGCAGTGGACCTGAAAGGCAGTTCAGTACAAAAGGAAATACTGAAGCTCTTGGCCTGTAATTAACACTAAACTGTCTTGTTCACCTCCTCCGAGAACACTTGGCTAACAAACAGCTATTCAACAACGGCACAGAAGTGTTTCTCTTAAAGCAAGTGTAAGTTTTTTTAATCCTGTAGCATTGACCTACCCCATGTGCTAGGAAAACATTAGGCACAGACCACAATTTACGTTTTCTCTTTAAAAAAAATTTAGAAAAGCACAGTATGTGCAAGCGAGGTTCACACGATGGGCTGACAGCTATGACGGCGAGCAATTCAGACTTCCCAAAGAGAAGGGCTGGGTAGTTTGAATTCTCCAAGCAGTGCTGACACACTGCTGTGTGCCATTATCATCTCTGCGTTAGGAGTGTCTGTGGAGCCAATAAGGAAAAGCTTTAGTACGCCCTAAAGGACACTACACGGATCCCGTGTGCTGATGTAACGGGAGCGGCTGAAGGAGTCCTTGGACACAGGAGCTGCAGTCGCTCAGCCAGCCAGGAAGGGCTTGTGCTTTCTGCAGGAATAACGGTCTGAAACTCAGTTTACCTCGTAGGTGTCCTCACACTAAACCCCCACCCCCGGACGCGATGGAATCTAGGGATGCACAGCATGGAAAAAAAGAGGGGAAATGAGAGGGAGAGCTCCTGTGACAGTGGTACCAAAACGTGCCGGTTTATCCCAAAGCATCATGCCCAGGGCAGGGTTTATGCACTGTACAACTGAAAACTGTACCGGATGTGAGCAGAGACAGAGCTGATTATTAACCTGCAGTATCTACTACAGTCCTCAGGTATATAATTTACGGATAGCTGCTTACTGTGGCGTTGATTGCTTCCTCTTAAATATATTGAGATTCAGAAGGCTACAGTATATTCTGACACAGAAATAGTAGGACAGCTTGTCTACAAGAGGGAAAACATAAGGTAGTAACTAAGTTACTTATTTTAGGAGGAACCTCCTCTGATAGTTACTGGTAGTTACTTCATGCCCTTTGGAAGATTTTTAGTCCTGACTTTCTTGGTCGCGTCTGTGGAACTGCTCTCCTCACAGTTCCCCCAGAGTTCAGTGACCCCTCTCACAGCAGCCTTTTCCTTTTCCACGATCCCTTTTTAAACTCCCTCTAACACCACGGCGAGCTGTTCCGAGTAAACCTCTCTCCCTGGCCAGTCTCCAGACGCAGCAGACGCTCCGGACGCTCGGCGCGGTTGTCTCTAAATGGAGCAGGAGTTAGCCCGTTTCCTCGGCTTAGGGTCCCGCACGTCCCTGTCTTTCAAGCACGTGCAAGAGGAACATATCGTCTCCGAGAGCCTCCGCAGTCCCAGCCTGAACACGCTGTTGGAGAGGCTGTAGATCACACAGTTGCAGAAACTATTGCTTATAGCAAGCCACGTGGTTAGGAAGGAGAGCGCGGGGTTCTCCAGCACCCTCGAGCTCTCCAGCAGGAAGTATATGATATAGGGGAGCCACAGCACGTAGAACACGCTGGTTATCCGGAACAAAACCATGGCGTAGCGGCGGTCGGGGCCGTGCCCCGTGTCCCCAGCAGCGTCCACCTCGTGGCTCGGAAAGCGAGCCCTCCGATCGTTTATCTCTTTGGTGTGCTGCCGGCAGATCTTGAAGATGTGGAAGTAGGTGAAGCAGATGACAAAGGCAGCGGGAGCGTAGAGTAAGCACACGATAAAGCCAGTGAAATAGGCATTAGTTAGCCAGGAGGTAGCACACCATTCAAAAATATCTCCATGGTAACCAGGTTTTCCCCAACCAAAAAAGGAAGGCAAAAAGATCAGGCAAGAGTATATCCAGATCAAACTGATGCAGATTCTCAAGCGACAAGGGGTGACCAGCTGGTTATAGGAGAGAGGCTTTGTTATAGCGAGATAGCGATCCACACTGATGCAAGCGAGACACGCCATAGACACGCTTTTGAGCACAGAGATGATATATCCGAAAACCTGACAGGTCAGGGACTCGTGGACACCTGTCGGGTAGTGGAGCAGCGACAGAGTAGGAACCAAGCAGCTGACTCCGACAAAAAGATCAGCATAGGCCATGGTCTGAATAAAATAGCTGGTGGTGTAATGATGCAGGAGCGGAGCACAGTGGAAAACAAATATCACAGTTAAGTTACCCGCAATGATTAAAAACGTGAGCAAGACAATAACGACTGTCTCAAGGATACAGACGTCAACTGCATTGTAGTGACCAAATCCAAGAGGGCAGGAGAGGCGCTCAGATATGTTCGTAACACTACTGCTCATATTCAGAGTCCTCCATTCAATCCATCGGGACTGGTTCATGCTTTGTGCTTAGGGAACACTGCAATCTGAGCCTGAGTGAGCAGGTGACCTGCTGAACAGCAGCTAAACTCTGCTCCAGCGTCTCCAGATCTCTCTTTGCAGACACTGCCAGTGCTTACATGGGAGGGGATTACAGTCCCATAGCTGTTGATGCCTCCTCAGCATCAGTGCATCACCTCTGGCACGCCTTGGCTTTAAAGGAAAGAAAGAAAGAAAGAAAAGAAAAACAAAAGCCAGAAAGAGAAAGGCCACTGATCAGCTCCTCCAGTGCTCTTGACCCATCTTTAGCAAACACAAGGCACTTCTAAAACAAGCAGGTACCCAGAAACACAGAAATAAAAGCTGACAAAAGAGACACATTCATTTCCCAGGGAAGGAGGGGAGGGAAATCTCTGATTGCTTATTTTCCTGAGAAAGTCCTTTACTTTGGAATATACTGGGGAGAGAGGGAGGAAGGGAAGGAGGAACCTCAGTACAGCTCAGGTTTCCTGGACCAGCAGTTACTGGAGATAATCTTTATAATGTCTCAGTTTAAATCACAGACTGACTGGAGACTAAAGGAAAAAGTTCATCCTCTAATGCTGTCTTTCCTGGTTCCGTTCAGGAGATGATACTCCGTCTTATCCGTGCTATTCATTGGAAAGGTAAGGAAAACATTTCTGTCAAGGTTAATTCCAATAGACTCACCACTGTTTGGGTATGAATAATGAATTTTATTTGGAGGGAGACGGGTGGGGGATGAGGCAGACTTGTCCTCTGACTCCCAAGAAAGAAAACATACATCTCACATACAATGAGGAAGATCGTGTCTATTCACTTGAATGAAATGAAAATAATTTAAGAATAGAATTTGGAGACTTAGGTCAATATTCACAGTTCCTTCAAACAGTTATAGTCCATTACAATTATTAATGCCAGAACCATAATTCAATGTCCCCAGAGACAAAATAAATCCTCTTGAATTTAATTTCAGCAACGGCAATTTAAAATAATCATCTTTGGAAACTCTGCCACATCTGCTACAGTGGATCAGCACCCAGGAGTTCATAGGTATAGCCATGGGTATTGCTCACCTCTGTCAACACCTGAATCATTTCACAAACCCCCACACAACGAGCTCAGAAACTTCCATCTGCATTCTGCCGGGAAGCTAATGAAATGCTGATTTGACTAGAAAAGCTGCCATTGTTTACTACTCCATTATTCTGTTATTCAGCTTCATCTTCTCAAGGGCTTTAGGGTTCCTGTATTTATTAGATGATCAGCATAATAAATAGTTGCTTTAAAAGAAATGCTCTTCTAATTGCAGGACATTACCTTGTTCATTTTAGTCACAGTCATGGAGAGAGCAAACGTTAAGAGAAAGGATCTTCTGTGTTCAGCTCTAAGTAAATGCTTGATTAGTTCAGGAATCATTAGGCAGGTAATTAAATGTACACAATCTTGTTTTTTTGAAACGCCCCTAAAACGTTAAAACCACCTTTAATCCTAGAGTTCCTGAGACTAGAAGACTGGCAGTGAAAATTAATGAATCCAGACGAAACGATCTCCAAGGTCATTCAGATATTACGCTGGCATTTGCTTTAAGTCTCTTTAAAAGTACCGGGATCTCTCGGATGATTTCCATAGTCCTTGCTGCGTCTTCGGGAGGAATTTCAGACACCAGAAAAGCCCGATGTTCAATTCTGTCGCAGCACTTTGCGAGAAAGCGTTCTTTTTGGAGTTCATTTCCTGCCTTGCATCGCCACGCTGCGAAGTCCCTTTTGGGTTTTTATAACATCCCAGAATATTTCCGGCTATTCGCTCCCTTTGTCCGTAACGCGACGGTACAAACAAAACCAAAAAAAAAAAAAAAACCAACAAAACCTCAGTCCTTCCTCCAATTCCCTGCTAGAGCAATAGAGAGAGGGCTGTCTCACCTCCACGCATCCTCTGCCGGGCAGTGCTGTCGCCGCGGTGCGGCTGGCGCTGCTTTCCCCCCCCCGCCCCGGTGCGAGCGGTGCCCGCACCTGATCCCGCAGCCGCTCCCGCAGCCGCAGCCCCGCCGGGCGCTGGAGCGCTGCCCGCCGCTCCCCTGCTCCCGGCACATCCAATGGCGCCGCCGCTGGCTCCGCCGAGGGGGGCGGCGGGGAGGAGGAGGGCACAGAGCGCTAGCGGGGCCCGAGAGGGACCCCCGGGGCTCCGCTCCGGCACGCACGGACACCGCACCGTCCCCCGTCCCACTCCCGTCCCCCGCGTGGGAACACTACAAACCGCCCCCGGCACCCCACCCAAACCGCTCGCTCCAAGGGCATCCATCCCCGTAAGAACTCTCCTCCCGGGTAACTGCGCGCACCTTTCGGGCATCACCCGCGGAGGTTCAGTACCTCGGCAAAGGTGCTGGAGTTTGCCCGGCAAAATACCTGCCCTGGTTCGACACGAATTTTCTAGTCTTGCTTAAAAGGCACAATTACAGCCTCCCCCCTTTTAGTTACATCCCCTAATTAATTACTTCCATCCTCAACATATAGATCATAAAGCTCATCTGCTCCCTCTTTCAGTACTGCACCAGTCTCTAATTGCTTCAACATCAGTTTAAATACAAATACTTGTGAGTAACACATTATTTTCCAAACTTAACCCAATTAACTGAGCTCTCTACTCCCGCAAACGGATGCTGCTATTCCCTGATTAAGGACTCAGAACTTTCGTTTACTTCGTGCTTTCCAAAAATAAACTCAGCCACAGAAGTGCAACCATCAAAGTTACCTTACACAGCCACGCCGTGCTTTCTTAGACACTGAAACAGCACATTTAGGTACCAAAATACCAACCACAGAAGAGCATTTTGGGCTATCGATCAGCAAAAGATGTGGCAGGGACGGTACTGGAGGCTTTAACCAACTAAGTCATTAGAAACTACGGTGATTTAAATCCTTTTAGTTCCCAGGCAAACCACAGGCAAAATTTTAATAAGCTGCTCCTGGGTTAACATCTTGTATTTCGAATACTGCCTGGAGCGAATATTCAAGGCTGAATGACAAGTCTGTAGCAATGTGAGGCAGCACAAACTGCAGCACTGTAAGAGTGGTTTGCAGTAAGGGCGTGTGATCATTCCAAAGTCTTCCATCGGAGGATTTAATAAAAATCAAACTTGCTCCGATACCTCAGCGTGGCAAACGGCTGAAACAACAGACTTAATGACTAAATTTAGCCCCTGAGCACAGCTTTAAGCCCGAGCTGCCGGGCAGAACAACAGGGAGCAATTTTTATTCCTCCTCTTCCCACTCCTCCTGTGGGGGAGGAGGAGAACAAACAACGGTGAGCACAGGCATGGCAGGAACCAGGACTTCTCCACCCCCTCCCCGGGTCGGCTCGTTGGCACCAGGGACACAAAAGGGCCAGAACACCTTAAAATGGACATCAGAAAGCCCCAAAGGCACAAGGGCACGGCAGCTAAGCAAAGGTAAAGCCTGGCAGAAAGTGGACCACAGGGATGCTCAGTGCATCCTCCTCCATACAGATCTGAGGACTGGGAACTACTAAAGCTCCCACATGTCACAGCGACCACTGAGTCACTTTGTTCCCAGATCAGCCCCAGCCGCTGCCTGCTGTGTGTGCCCAGAGTGCCCAACTCAGACAACAAGCGCTCGTGGCAGCCAAATATTTCAGGTCTGGCACGAGAAATCCAGGCTCTGCTGAGCAGGTAACAGGAAAAAATCAATGGCAACCTCTGCTGGTTGGTTCTAGACACAGGTAAAATATTTCCCTTGCAGAAACTGTAATTAAAGGGACTGAGTGCTTCAGAAGTAGGGAAGCTGGATTTCTTTGTGGGAATACAAGCAGGCTTCCTTCGCTCTCAAAAAGCCAGTCATGCTGCAAGCTGCCAGCGGCTTCAGCACCTCAGCTACTCGCTGCAAATTGCACCAGGCTGACGGCACTAACTTGCACTGTTTTACGTAGATTTGGAGGCAAGTGAAAATTAAAGCAGAAATCAGCCAGTCCTGACAAAACCATGCAATTCCAAATGGAATTTTACAAGACGCGGCAATACCGGAGTGTTGTACCAGCGGCGGCACGTTAAAAGCTCTCTGGGAAAAGTTGAGATTTGTGTTTAGAGACACATTTGAGGCTCTGAAACAGTTTTAAAGGAACGTGCTTCAGGGTTTTTTTAATTTGGGTGTAATGCAAAGGAAGTGAGAAAGAGAAAAGCTCTTTAATGGCTGTCACCAAGGCAGAGGCGTACACGGCGCAGAAGCTCCATAGCTGGTTACGTCCAGCGGAAGGACTGAGCACTCCTCAAGAAGAAGAGAAGGAGCAATTCCACACCTTCTTTATAAACCACATCACCTAGAGACAACACAAGTTGCCACCCAAAACAGAAGACTCACACCATCTGATGCTGCAGAAAACAGAGGGGACGTGGCAGGAGCATGAGCTTTGTGTACGCGAAGGGAGGCTGCGAAAGCGGCGGTGATGTGCGACCCTGAAAGGAAACCAGATAAAGCTCCTCAGGCAGAAAAAGTCCATACACAGGGAGATTTAGAAGCTCCAAGCAAGAAGACAGTCTATTGGTCATTCTGTCAGGAAAGGAATAGAAATACTTGTTTCCTAAGTCTTTCATCGTGAGGCAACAGGACTGGTGGAAGCAATCCCTGCAGCACACACGGCAGCATCTCAGTCACACCACTCATTTCTAGTTCAAAGCCTTCCTTTGTTAAGTTACTGGATGGTCACCTGGATTTAATGGGCAACAGTAATTTCTGTAAGATCTTTTTTTAAAGCATTGCTTAGGGCGGGGAGGTGCAGCTGAGAGTGTGGAATGAGGAACACCGTAGTTATTTACTTAGGTGCAGACCTGAATGGCAGAGCTGATACACATACCAGCTCCTCAGCTTCTTTTCTTCTGCCCAACTCTTTTTTTTAGGTGTTACTTTCTTTTATTCACTTTCTTCCAAGCCTGTATAACAAAGGTGTTTCTTCAGTTTGCTTTATTTTTAATCTTAACTACCTCTGGTATTTACTTGTCCACATATCTCATGGACAGCTTGGTTTTCCTTCCAATGCCTCCAGAACAATTCTATCCTATAAAGCTTGCAGTTGTAGTGCAGCAGGAGAGGAGGAAGGGAAATCAGCTGTCGCCTTAAAACTTGTGTGTGTGTAGATGGCTGGGTTTCTGTACATCAGACTAGTGTCTCAAGTTCCTCTATGCAGTCATACTGGTGCTGTATTTAAGGCAGAAATCGGTTCTATTTGTTAGCTGGAATATAAAGCCTCTTCCCCAGATCCACCCACTACAGCTGTCAGTTTAAAACCTACCATGGAGAGCTCTGGCTTAGACAGGGATTTTGACCTGAGCACAGGCGTATGATGAGATATGAGTTGTGTATATATATATGTATGTATATATTTATATGTACAAACCCTTTACTTCTTCTCTAAACAGTCTTAGCCTTCTTAAACCCTTTCTGTTGGAAGGCACCTCTTGATGTCATCTGGCCTAATGCCCTGCTGAAAGCAGGGCCAAGTTCAGAGTCAGGTCCAATGCCAAGTTTAGGCCCTGTTGTGCTGGGTCCTACATCCAGCTGAGCTGAGAACACCTCCAAGGATGGAGTTTTCACATCCTGTGACTCCCACCATCCGCTCAGGATTTTTCTTGCTCTGGTTTGTCCTCATCCTCATCAAGACTAAACACCTTTGGGCCAGTACTGAAAACTCAGAAGTGCCAGTTCTGGAGGAAACTACAGCATGTTGTAGAAATGTTCAAGCCATGAAGTATTTCCCCACCTGACAGTCTCACTGATCAGTTTTGCTATCACAGATCAGCTCCTTTCCTTCTCCCTCCCACCCCATGATCCCAAGGAATGCCACAAACCTTTGACAGTGCTGTGGCCCACGTACCCTTGTGCTGCAGCGAAGACCAAGAGGCACCAGCGGCACAGCTGCATTTCTGAAATGCAGATGCTCTTGAGGAGCGCTTGACCTCGTGGATACAGGAAAAAAGTTATCCCCAAAGCCTGCACAGGTCTTCCCTGCGTTAGGGCAAAACTGAATTTGGTGGCAGCAACAGAGCGGGTTCTGTAAGGTGGGGGAGAAGGCAGGGGTAATTTGGGATGGAGGGTGGGGGCAGCTGAGGAAGGAGGCTGGAAGGGGACAGAGCTCTGTCAAGGGGGAAGGGGTGTGGAAGGGAGCTAATGAGCCCCTCTCCTGTTACTACTGCCCCAGCAGGCTCAGGATCAGCCTGTTCCTCCACTGGACTCCCAGCTCCGTCCTTTTCCAAGGCTGTTTCGAAGGATGCAAATATCAGTCGGGATCACCTAACTGGCAGGCAATTAGGATGCTGTGATGCACAGCAAGAAGGAATGGACAAATAGTATTGGTTTTCCTGTGGATCAGTAGAGAGAGATGGGCAGCCACATTTGCAAGCTTATTGTGCAGTCTTTTCATGCCGTTAAACAACAATTACATCGAACACTTCTAAAGCCTGAACCTTTTAAATTAGCTCCTAACATTATTCATGCATTTAATAAATATTAAGCAAGTTTTTGGAGTAAATTGCTGCCATAATCTCCCCTTAAAAATGCTGCTTCCTGTGATTTCATGGGTTATATTTCACAGAATCACAGAACGGGATTGGGTTGGAAAGGACCTTAAAGATCATCTCGTTCCACTCCCCTGCCATGGGCAGGGTTGCCACCCACAGATAAATGCAAAACAAAAAAAGAGAACTTTTTTTTCAGGAGGATCTTCCCTCAAGATGACACTGATGCCCCCGTGACAAATGGCACCCACTGCACAAGCTCGAGTCGCAGTGACAGATTCCACCAGACTCCTGTGCCTCCAATCAATAGAAATAAAACTCCGTGCAATAAACGTCAAGAAGTGAATTTACTTCAGGGAGATGCTGTGCAGTCTAATGAATGGTGATAATTAGCATTTTTCAGGAATTGAACAGCATTTGCTTTAAACAAACAGCACTTAAGCTACAGAAGGATTCTATTTACTGACTGACCACATATGGTAAGAAATGCACTGGAGGCACAAGAAAAAACATCTTAGGATGCTATGAAAAGCAAAACATAAAACATGCATGTGCTACTAAAACTAAGCCACCTGCTCTTAACAGTAGGACCAGCTTAAAAAAGAAAGGTATACTGGCAAAAGAACACAGACTTACTACCTCCCACTGCTCCCTTCTTACAAGGGGCAATTAAAATATTCACCTGTTAAATCACAGGACAACAGACAGCAATTAAGAGAATGGTAAATGAAGAAACAGAGAGAACAGTCTGCAGGTAGTGCAGGTAGTATTACCCTTTCCTTCCCTGAGGGAATCATTTCTCTGTTTGAAATAATACTTAAAAGATTTCAGCACTGCCTTCGTTAAACTTTTTAGCAGCGTGTTCTGACACAGCTGTGCTTTCACTAATACTTTTGTCTACGTCAAGCCAGGAGTTCCATTCCACAGATCCTGGTATTCTAAAAGTGTATCTCAAGTGGGCACCAAGCGAGTGTACGCTGAAAAGGATTCCAGCTGACTTGGCAGGAGTGTGAGCTCAGTCAGTATTAGCAGTAATTCCATTTCAGCAGAGCCAGAATAAGAATTAAGGCTATTAAAAAAAAAAACCACAAATATCCCAAACACTGTGATCACCTGCTTTGATTTTTCACACACCGCGAGCCAAAGAGTTCTCCTAAACTACAGCATGACCTTTTAAAAGGCAACCAGTTTTGATTTAATGAGTTCAACTGATGAATAATTTATTGTAGCCTTAATTAGGAAGCCAACTGCAAGGCCTGTGCAAAAGCAACGACTAAGACACGAACACGAGGATCAAACCCGCATAGTCCTGTCTGTCTTTCAGAGCCGCACCTTTGGAGGCACCAAAAAGTAAAGTTCCACTTCCTGCTAATTCTCTTCTCTAAACATTGTGAACTGGCGGCTATTGTGTGACAAACTCGGGGACGCACGTCAGGAGCAGACTGAAATGCACTTTCCGTGGATGTGGCCTGGGGTAACCGCTGAGGGAACATCCCCCCGAGCAGCAGGTCTGACCCAGCGGGGCTGGCTGCGGACACGGGCCCGGTCACACCGACGGTCCATCTCTCGTGTGCACACGGAGTCCGCACGTTCCACCCGAAACTCCTCCTTTAATAAGAGTTTTAAAATAGCGCTTCCTCGAGGGGCCGAGAGGTGGCTCAGAAAAGCACGGAACAACCAGGATCATTTAGGAGATCAAGTCCCAGCTCTGACTGCAGGTGGGGGCAAAATCACTTCACAACTAAGGAGTCGAGATGGTTTTCGTGCAGGATCCGCTGGGGAGCAGAGGGGGCCGACCCCAGATCCCAGTAAATCCAATTCCACTGCTCCTTGAGAACAATAAAGCTGAAACCAATTCAAATTAATAGTGAATTTCCAAAGACTATCTTTAAACCAAGTGTTACTCGGGATTACTATTCTACCACTCGGTGAAGAAATGGAGAAGAGGAACATGGAAAGGATATGGCACGGAAACTATTTATAGCCTGAAGGGTGGCACAATTTCTTTTTATGGATTTTAAGCCCATCTTCATTTAGATCAAATCTTCCTCCCAGCTGGAAGTGCTGAAGAGGTATCACTCACATTCTCCTCCAGCATGGATCTATATCAGCACACACACTAACATCGATATCCATGTATGAGAAAAGACGAAAGACATGGAATGGCTTCCTACCAAGAGCGAAGGAGTGAAAATTTTGCAAATAACAGTGGAATTAGACTCCTGGCTAATTCACAGGCACAGAACCCGGCAGTGGGAGGTGTTTGGAAAAGGCCACTGAAAGCAAGAACTACTAATTTTTAATTCTACCCCCCAAGTTAAAAACTGGCTAATTAAAATTTATAAAATCATCTCACATCTGATAACTATGTTTCGAGATTAATAACATTTAAATACATTCAACTTCCAATAACCAGCAAACTCTGTCTTAAATTACTTTGATTGTATTAGATAATGAGGACATTTATATTTATAGCCAGAAATTGGCACATGTAAAATGTTATGTGAGCTGAGAAATTATTTATTCTAGAAGAAATACCAAACCTGACATTATTTGCCATCTCTTAGAAAAATAGCTGAAATTAAACGTATACTTTATCAGCACTAAAAATAGGTTACATGTAAAGACAGCGTATTTGAGATCTGCAAGTCCTTTTGGAAAGGACACTATGGGGGGATGGAGAAGTCAAGTCTACAGACTGAGTTCCAGCCCAACTTCTTTCGCCAATATTAAATTCACACATAAACCTTTCCCCTCTGCTCAAAATTACAGCTTTTGGCTAGAAGTCAATCTCTTAATTCATATGTTTTGAAGACATATCACATAAAACTGCCCATAACTCAGGGTATCACCGGGCTGAACTCAACACAGCCTCTGAGTCAGTGACCACGTACTTTATTTATAGTCATTCCACGTAATGAAATGAAGGTATTGGAAATTACCCCCTGCCAGTTAAGGGCTTTTAATACACTAACTACAACACATAAAAACAAAATCCCAACAGCAATTTCCTACAAAGGAAAGGCTTTACACAGTGATTTGCATTCGTTTTTCTGCCTAAGTTATGAAAACACTCAGTAGTCAAAAAAATGCCCGAGAAAAGGAACAAGGCTAGATTAAAAAACCCTGATTTTTCAGCTGATGTTCTAACCCAAGTGCTCACAGGGGATGAGCTTTGCTACGTTTCCTTTCCCCCCCACCAAAGAAGGTTCTTTCTAAAACAAAGCAAAAAAAAAAACAAGTAGGGGGAAAATGGCTACATTCAAAAAGCTATATTTTATTGTTATGGCAACTGATGCGCTAAAAATATAGAAATAAAGTTGTTATGGCAACTAGAATTTTAAAGGCAGTCAAAAGTAGAATAATCAAACATTCTGTTGGCTTAAAATGTAACGTCTATGACTCAATTTTCAGAAAGAGCTTCGGAGATAAGTAGAGGTTGGGGGTTTTTTTGGATTCTGCTTTAGAGATCACAATTAGTACAATTCCAGAGAACTCCACAGAGCACAAGGGAGCACATCAAGGTGAGCAGAAAATTAGTCACCCCGAGTTCTCACGGCCAGTAGGAAGAAACACACACCTTATGGCACTTATTCGATATCCTGGCGGCCTTACCCAGATCCACAAAGTGTATCAGCTTATTATCAACATCAACAGCAACGGGACACCCTTTGTATCAGCCACCATAAGGACCAAAAGACACCCTGGCACAGGTTTGTCCAGAGAAGCTGTGGCTGCCCCTGGATCCCTGGAAGTGTCCAAGGCCGGGTTGGACAGGGCTTGGAGCAACCTGGGCTGGTGGAAGGTGTCCCTGCCCAGGGCAGGGGGTGGAATGAGATGGCCTTTAAGGTTCCTTCCAACTCACACCATTCTGATTCTATAAATGACAATTACTTAATGATTTTCAATTAAGTATTGAAAAGTTAGGCAATACCAAAATCCATCTGTCTGAAGCAGCCCTGATATATATGGAGTTACAGAGATGATGTAACTACAAGATCATGCTGTTTAGATTTCTGATCCATCCCTGATGATCATTACAGGGCTCCTAACTACACAAGCACTTCCACGGCAATCTCAGAGCACCTGCCGTCTCCCAACACTTCTCAGATTGTCAAAATTGCTACTTCTATTAAAAATTAACCAAACTGTGAAATGTTCCAAAGCCCATGCTGAGACAAGCCTTAATTAATAGTAAGCAAAGTATTTAACAGATACTTCAGAGAGTTATGACTAGAAACAGTAGCTTACAGTGGCAATGTTTGCACTGGAACCACGTACGTGGCACGTGCCGGGATCCCAGGGAAGCTGATATTTTAACACAGCATGTGCCTTGTATTTCGGCTTCGCTGCAGCACAAATTAAGGCTCCTGCCAGCAATCACTCATAACTCTTCTCTGACCCACGTGAAAAGTCTCTCAGCCCAGTCCACCAGAGCACTCAGCGAGCAGGACTAGCATCATGGCCAAGAACACGGCTCAAAGTCAGGCTTGCACTGACAGGAAAAGAATCAGAGTAATTCCTTATTGCAGCACACAAGTCACGAGATATACATTGGAAATTCAAACAACACCACAAGAACGTGCACCAAGGATAACACTGGCAAACTGAAGGGTATGTCTCTAGTTTTGCTTCCCCAGCCTCAGTATATTAACCCTTGAGGTGGATACACAGTTAAGCATCATGTGAAGCCAAAGGTAGTTCTAGAAATGCAAATAATGTAGGTAAATGTTACCTAATCAATCTGTGACCAAGTCAACAGCTTCTGCAAAGGCAACTCCATGTAGAGCCCTCACAATACACATTTGCATCAGTCAGAATAAACCCTGGACGTGGGAATATCAGCGCTTCAAATCACAGTTGTAGAGGGATTTCCTGCCTATGCCTGGGCTAAAGGAGCCAGGCTGCATGTTTTCAAGCTTTGCTGCTGCCTCAACCAGACACTGCAGACAGTCCTGGAGAGACACCCAGCTACCGCTGCTCTGAGCCTTCCACAAAACCAGTTTCCTCCCTGTATAATATCCTAAACTTAACCGAGTGCTGCCTGAAGTGTAAGCTGAGTTCAGAGAAAACGAGCAGGCACCCAAGTAGCACTCCCTAACTGTGTAAATCCAGTGCTGGCACCCAGCACCATTCCTGTTGTATCAGGAGCAGCCATTCTGCACTGTATATACACACATACACACATTAAAAGCGTCCCAAAAGATTATTTATTCCAACACTTGCAGGCACATTTTAGCCTGTTATGCGTTGATGTATTTTCAGTTTTCCATTACAGAAGAATTTGAGGGTCTTCACAGACAGGCAAAAGAAATCCTGGGTGGTGCCAACAAAGACCAAAAGAGCTTCCTGAGATTACATTTCCAAATCCACATAAGATTTGCCACACGGGTCCCGAGGAGCACAACTGGACTGTGATGCTACGTTAACCTGCCTGAGGCTGCTCCAAACTGCCCGTGCCAGCGCTGTGCTCCCACCTCACCCTCACCCCACACCTGCAGGGAACCTCTCTCAGAGGGAAACGGGGGTGGGGAAAGAGGTTTTCTAAACAGAAATCCACAGATTACTGCGATTAGCGCTGGAATTGTTAGGTAAGAGTGCACAAAAGGAACCTCTTCTGGCAAGCCCACGGTCTGAAACCACAACCCCCTTAACAACGATTCAGTTTTCCCACTCGGGCTGTGTATTGTACTACCCAGGCAAATCAACAACAACAACAACAAAAAAAAAGGTTGTATTTTGAAACAGGATTGCTTTGGAGACAAACCAGTCATATGAGAATGGCTTTGTCATATGCAGGATGTGATTAAAATACGTGAAGCTCCATATCGTCAGTGTTCAGCTGTCAGCTTAAGAAACAACTGATGAAAACCCTCAACAAGTAAAAAATCTTAGCTGCCAAAATATTTGTGTATGACCACAAAAACCTACAGAAAGTGGTTATTAGAAAGAGTATACGCAGTAGCAGACTGCAATCGAACTCCTTGTGGTTGGTTTACCTCAGCAGCTGCAAATTTGCTTGCTGATGGGGGAAGTGACTCTTAATTTGTATGAACATACTCATCACTGCAAAGGGAAAAAATTCCTTAATGGATACAGGCTGTAAAGAAGAACCACAGGTCCCCGATCTCTTCTGAAGTGATTACTGTAAAATCTACTTTCAGAGTAGATTCCTTTAAAAGAATATGAAGAACACACTCACAACCATTTGGGGGGGGTTTATCATGAAGAAGTCATACATAAAGTGAGGTAGCAGAAGGTACCAGAATTCACCCCCGTGCCAAATTCCAGTCTGGATTTAAGTGCTGTATTCATCACTTACATATGACTGGATTTTTCTTCACATGCAGCTCGAGCCTTGCTGGGTTTTGTTACTATTTCAATTGTTCTGGACTGCTGCCCACTGCTATGGTAAAACACGCTTTACCCAAATGCTGGCCACCAGTTCTGCTGTTCATAAAGGCATTTTAAGAGACCTGAAACACCAATTTAAACTGGAATTCTCGGGAGAAATAAAAGAGGCTGGATTTAAAGTATACTTCTGGATTCTTCGTGTTTGTCTCCAAGCGTTTGGAGCTCTCTGTTTAATTCTTAGAGCACCGAACATCAACATACCGAACCCTGCAACTAACAGTCAGGAAAAGGTGGGTTGCTCTCCTCAATATTTAAGATTTCTAAAACTCCAGCTCCAGCTTTGGAGTGCTGCAGCCTCCTGAATAACAGTTATGCAACCATTGTTCGAGAGGAGGGGATGGTGAGGAAGAAGTGGATTTGAGAGGAGAGAGGAATACCAAGAGCAAGTTGATTGTTTAAAATCGAGTTATCCCTCAGGAATCCCAGCTCTGGCCGTGGCCACAGAGCCATTTGCTCCAGCTGAGCAGTGCCCTGTGCTGTCAGGGAGAGATCACACCCACAGAATTCCATAAAGACAACACAGCCTGCAGAGAACTTCCCAAACGATCCCGTTTTACTCAGGGGTGTAGGATACCATTGTTTAAATCATTCTCATTTTAGCTGCTCTCCCAGCACCAGCATCGCTACTGCCACAGGAAAACTGAGCACCTGTCAAGAAACCAACACTCTAATTCAACCTGTTCATGCCTCATCCAGGAATACATCGTGGAATTTCAAAGGAGCTCCGGGGAGCCAAGAACCAGCAGCTCTCACCACGCTCCGAGGGAACAGCGAGGCACTGACACATCCCCGCTCCATCCCACTCAGCAAAACACTTGTTATCTGCATCAATATTCATACCCCGGCGCTGGGAGGCTCTCCCAATATCCATTCTCCCGGGAAGCACCACTTAAACCCCTTCAGGCCAGGACCCTGCAGGAGAAACATGTCCATTTGTGGGACTTTCAGAGCAGGGAAGTCACCCACCACCCCAAGAGCCAGGAATTGTACCAGGAGTGTCATTTTAGGGTTACCAGAAGTGGTTATGCACAGAAGAGAAATTGTAGGAAAAAAACTTATCATTTTATGCAGGCCCTGAAAAAAAAAATATTATTGGCATTATTTTCCACTTCAAATACCACACACAAACAGTAAAATTAAGATAATAAAAATAAAAATTACTAATGGATGCTCCTCCTTTATTTCCTCAGGAGAGCTGTCATTATATTGAAGAATTCCTTTGAAGATGAAGAGTGAGCATGAGATTTCCCCTTTTGTGCACACAAAATTGAAAGATTTTCTTCAGATGAGCTCTAGATGAATCAAAACTTGGCAAATTAAATTCACCTTAGGGACATTTTATTCCTGAGTTTGTAAGAGTAATATTAACATTTATTATGAAACCAGGTACCCTGGTACATTCATCATAAACTAAACCTTTTATCTGAAGTCTGAATTTAAATTACGCTATTTAAAGAATTAAAATTCTGTCAACTTCTGCTCTTCAGAGACAATAATTTTTCATTGATTTCTAGTAAGTATTTTCAGTTCATATATACTTCATTGTCCCACAGTGTTGCAGCACCACTAAAATAATTCAAACAAGTAGGTGACTGTAACTGTCAGCACTAACAGCTCAGCTTATACCAAAAATGAGCCTTCCTATCACTCCAACCAACACAGGAACTGATTTTTCTCTGCAAACCACATTAAATTATAAAAATATCAGGAATCTACTTTGCCAGGAAATGAATGATCTCAGTTTAAGAGAAGGGTTAAGGAACAGTCATCCTATCCCTACCCTTTTAGAAAAGGTGGGGAAAAGTAAAGCCTAGAAACTGCCTGTAGCTACTGAACTGAAAAGGAACAGGGAGCTGGGAAAGCTGCACGTACATCTCAGTAACCAGCTCCTCCAGAATTTCTTCCCTCAATATCCAAGCATCTCCTCCAAAAAAAAGCAATACAACAGGTATTAGTTCTCTTTTTAGTCAACCGGGGGAAAAAAAAAATCATATTTTTATTCTAATGATCAATGATCCTTATGTAATAAGATCTTTTATAATTGCTAAGCATACAGCTATGCCATTCTTGATATCCATTCTCTCTAAAAGTCGAGGGAGACCGTTCCTAATTAGGAAAGAGAACCAATAATGTTGCAAAGAAAATAAAAAACTGCTCCTGGCTGCCCAGAAGCCCAAACTCGCCCATTTTCAGTCAGGACAAACAGATGCAGCATTTTGAGCACAAATATTTGTTACAAAAATACCCTAATGTTTCAGTCCATTAACCAACCTGCTGTGGCAGCTGGTGAACAGTCATCTTTTTAATTAGACACCCTTACTGATTAATTAGTCTCAGAACACTGAGCAGTGGAACCCTGCACAATGCCAGTGGGACAAAAAAAAAAAATAAAATTACTCCTTTTCCTTGTGCAAACTTGCCATCCTTCAGTCTTGCTGCAAGTAACAGGCTTGATTCGTTCCCTACTCAAATGAAAACAGCCTTCCTGTGTAAGGAATCCTCTCAATCCACAGCTAAACCGTTTCAACCCCAATGCCTCGCACTGATAAAATAAACTAAACAAACAGGCAAAACCACACAAACACGGCACCAAGGCACCAGACTCAAAGCCAACCGCATTTAATCTGCTCTGTATAAAAACAGTGGCTCATTTGTAGTCTCCTCCACTCTCCATTTCCTAACTATGCAAGCAAACTGGCAATAAAATTTAAAAAGCCAAGTCAATATAAAGCAACAAAGGAAATACCTTTTCTCGTTTTACCAGTTTGGGTAATTTCAAAGTTTAGAAAGTGAACGCATTTCTGCTCCGGGTTTACATGAAAGCTGATCTTTACTTCAGACCTCTGAGCTCAGTTTGCAGAGGGATGTATCAAGAAGCAGATAAAAGAGTTAATTCAATGCATGGAGGATTGTGCTTAAGCACGTGACAGAACTTCAACAACAGTATTCGCTATTTTCAGTTATCCCACCTCTAACTTTTAATTCTGGACAAGAGACAAGTCCAGAAACCTGAAATCTTAACTTCTGGGTTTATTTTTCTTTTTGGTTTATAATGAGAGTGTTTGTCTTGTAGGAGTCAGAAACGATAATGCTGGTCTCCAAACTGAGCAGATAAACCACACCTATTAGCTCTAGACTGATTTACTGTCATCCAGCCCCAAACTCAACCCATCTGCTCCATCTTCCGCAGCAATGGAACATCCTTTCCTATAATTGGTCCCTCCTGGGCAAGAATCAGACCCCTGGAGTAGTGATAACCCTCACTGGAGCCATTTTCAAATTACTATATTATTGAAATCAATTATTTTCATGATAGGGCAATATTTAATCCCTAAACCAATGACTCTTATATTCACTTCAGACCTTGGAAGAATTCTTAGGATTTTCACTCTTCTGTGGAGTGCCTTGAAACGTTATTGGCCCAGACACAAAACACCATCACACAGTCAGCAGACAAAGCTATTTTTTGGCCAACTCTTCTGAAGCCTGACCCTTTAATTAGTTATTATCTCTAACTGTTCTGGGCACATGCTCATATTGCCAAAGGAAATTATGACAGCAAACAAACAATCTTATTTTTGGTTCTCTTACAAGTCACTTGGAAGGACAGCCATTGAGACTTTCTTGAAGACCTTCGACTCAATGTCACAGCTCAAAAACGGGCACTCACATCCCTGTCCAAACTTCCATTGCCTTGGAGCAACGCAATACTACCAACACTTACCTGACAGCAGGATTAGTTTCTGATGTTACTTCAGAAAATAAGGATAAATTTAAAACAAGCTTTGCTTCCTTAAACCAGAGCAGCAGCACTTCAGACTAGTCCACACATACTTTTAGATGAACTCTACACACACAGTCCATTCCTTCATGGAAATCAAGTTACAAACTGAAAACCTTCTATGAAGAGATGATGCATTTTAGAACCCTACCAGTACTACCCCTGGGTTACCATAAGGAGGTTTTTCTCACTCTGCTTTTCTTTTCCTTTAAATAAACAAACAAACCACACATTTCTCTCTCCTGCTGTGCACTTTGTTTTCCCCTTCCACCCCGTGCCACGTGCAGGGGGGTGACGAGCCCGTGGCACACATGCCAGGGAGGGAACTCAGGCACATTTTGATTGTCACACAGAACAGATTTACATACATGTCAGAATCGAGGCAGCTGCCAAATCACAACTCCTACTCTCTCAGATTGCATGCAGGGCCCACTGTTGTGCTCCAGTCAAAATTCCTGAGTGGCTCACAGCAATCAAGCTGGAATCCAGCAGGAGACCTAAGACAGTGCAAGGCAGTACTTGTCAGCACAACAGCGGTTGAGAGAGCAAAGCACTTCTTTTTCCCTTCCCTCCTGGAACTCCAAGCTCACCCAGAGATGGGAAATACATCAGCTATGTCTGCAGATGCTCTGATATGGGAAAGGAAACACGGCCCTCTGGATCACTCCTGACAGAGCAGGGACCCCCAGTGAGCAGGACCAGAGGACATGGGAGCCTTCTGGAGAAAACAAGTGCAGCATTGATTTTTCTAAATGAGACATTTTACTTTGCTTTCTGTGCTGAACTGAAACTCTGAAACAGGCCCCAAATTACTCCCTCCTACAGAAACACGCTGAACAAAGCAATCCTCCGGCTGAAAACCACCGCAGCAGATTCCAGAGCTCTGCACAGGGACGGGTACGAACGGTACAAACACACGGCCAGATGTGCCAGGTGATGGGAATCACAGCTGCCCGATCCACCCCAGCACTGCTGCACACAGCTGGGCACAACAGCAAAGTGTGCCTGTGTTGTGGTCTCTAAACCCAGCTGAAAGGCTGAGTCTGCGTGTCCCTCAGTGCATCACAACGTTTCTGGCCTCCAACAGCACAAGCCTGGGCAGCAAGCACAGCGTCACCAGGAGTGACCAGCAACACTGCTGCAAAGCCACAGCTCTCGCCACATTTCCCTCCAAAGATTAATGGGCACGTTGTTATGAACACACATAAGGTAACACCACAGCAGCAGTTTAGACAGTCAGGCTGTAGAAGAAATTCCGTGATTTCAGGAGAAAAGTGATTTACTTCGGAAAAAAAAACCAAACGCTTGCATAAATGCTGCTGTTCAGAACAGGATTTGGATTTCCAATCTGTAACGGTATCATATTTCATATCAAATCCTGTACAAAATACCTTCCAAAATACGTGTCACTGCAAGATTTCTGTAGCGAAAAGGCCAACTCTAACAAGGTATTTTGAAGGCATGAGGCCCCAGCACCAAGATAAACCTTGCATTTTAGAAGTTTTCCAGTCCCTCCTCTGCCGTGAAACAAACATCTTCCCCACTTTTGGAAAGCAGGAGCAAAATAATGGAGGTGGCTTTGATGCAACATACAGCTGACAGATGTCCTGTGAATGGTTTCTAAGGAAAATATAACCCAGCTACAACGTCAAAATGAAAAATTTACACTATCAAAACATCCTTCCTTGTTGGGACAAGGGAAAGAAGCCAGCAGGACAACTCTCACTCCGGGGACGCTTCTAAACCTCCCAGAGTGGGTGGGTCAAATCAAGAGGACAAGTAGCAAAAAGACACAACATCGTGAGAGGCAAGTTTTACTAACGACATCTACCCCCGAGTTCCTGCCGGGACACATGATTGATAACCCGGATAATCAGTCTCTGAGCAACACGAAAATGATCCCCAGCCCTTTCTGCCACTCCAAGCACTTTTGGGCCACAGAGCCCACAGAGCTTCCGAGCCCCCCAGGGCCGAGTCCACCTCCTGACACTGCCCAGAGCTGGTGAACACAGCGGTTCTCCCTCCTGCCATCCCCGCTCCGAGCACATCAAACAGCTCTGCAGGCAACTTCTTACACTGTGTGCTCACCGCACTGATGACAGCAGGACACAGAACAGCAACAGATCCCCAAAAGGATTCTCCTCTCAAATCACCCCTACAGCAAGGGGACTGGCTTCCTGCTAGGTAAACATGCTTTTTTAACACTCTTTTCTAAAACCAACAACAAAACAAGAAATACCTAACTTTGCGAGGTTTTGTTTGGCTTTCTTTGTGTTTGTTTTTTTATTTAAAACCCATAAATTAAAGGCATACAGAGAGACCGAACTGTTGAAAAACCAAAGTGATGGATGGAAGCTTATAAAAAAGCCACAAGCAAACAGCCGAACAACAAGCTGATGTTCTTATTATCATCACAGCAAGAGAATAGAAAGCTAAATGTCAAGCATTACTACAGATATAGGTCAGCAATTTCTATTGTTAATGCCATTCAGCAGGTACCCTTGGCAGGAGGTAAAGTCACCTCATCACAATTTCAGTTGCTTAAAACAAGTCCAACTGTTTCGCTCTCCTGCTGCTCCACCACCAAATAAAAACTGCTGCCCAGCAGAATTCAGCTGAACCAGAGGAGAGAAAGAAGAACACCAGAAGGGAGAAAAACCCCAAATAATAAACCCCTTACCATTGTGATGAGCAATCTGTATCTGTCCAGCATGGCGTGGTTGTCATGGCATCCTGCCAGCAGCTGCCAGATCTCGGCCCTCAGCGCCTCTGGCACCCCACTCTTCACCAGGGTGGACAGCCCGTTGGGTCTCACGGGCAGGTTATTGTGCCTGGAACGCAGATTGAGTGTTCGGCTGTTAAACTGCAACCGCGGGAGTCGAAATAAGGATTAAAAACATGAGGGGTTTTTACACTTGCCAGGGTTACTCTGAAAAGCAGAGTCAGCAACTGGCAACATAAACCTTCCTTCCAGTGGTTACAGCAATTAGTATTTGTCAGACGGAAGGCAAAAGTTCTGCAGGGATTGACAGTAACAACCAGTGGCGAAATGTAGTGATAGCTGAATTCTTTAGGTGTAGAGAAATTAATGAAAATTAACAATTGATCTCGACTGGCTAACAACTCTCCTTCATGAGCTGAAAGAGAAAACTATGCCATCTGTGCAGACAATTCAATTCAAATATTGGTTCAATATACGCGTTTTAGCTTAGGTTAAGAAAAAGAAATTAAAAATAACACCAGCCATACAGAGCATTCTGGCAAACAATTAGAAGCCAATTTTAAGAGCACTACCATGAAGTTCCAGTTCCACATTTCATGCCAAGAGTATACTGCAGGTCCCACAAAGCAGGAAGACTTGCACTTGGTAAACCTCAGTATTCCAAATGAATTTGCCTGTTGGTCTGAGCTGGTCCTTCACTCTCTGGTTGCACACACCCCCCCCCCCCCCAAAAAATGCAGGAATACAAAGCTCACTGCACGTGCACAACATTGCAGAGCTTTCAGTCACAGATGTTTAAAACCCATTTTTGAGACAGGAGAGTTTGCTGATGTGGGCTGAAGCTCCCTTGGACTCAGGACGGCAATTTCCAGAGCAATGCAGCAGCAAAACTGCCCCAACTGATTCCTTGCTCTTTCTGCTGTAGGAAGTGCTTTGCTCTCTCAGTGTTTTGACCATTGCAGTGTTTTCCAGCTCTCCCGGTAGGAGAATAGTGAGAGTGGCTGTTCGGCCAAATGCCAGCAAGCTGTGATTAATTAAATAACCTGCAATTTGACCCTGGATTTTCAGTAAATGTTTAGAGTACTCATTCTATGAAACAGCTCATTAAGACCCGAACAGTTTACCACTGCTGTTTAAATTTCAAAGGTGTTCTAAACAAATTTCTTTTTCCTACACTTTTCCAAATAACCTGAGAATTAAAGAGTGTAATTATATAACCTTATTCTTTCAAGCACAATAATTATTTTTAAATGCATAGTGCAACACAAGTAATTTCGAACTTTATCACTGAGCCAAATTAAAACCCAAGTAGTCTCTCTTCTCTTTTTTTCAGCACATTTTGCAGGCTTTAACATCAGAAAGTTAAAGCTCAAGCTGTGGATTAGTTTGTTACACAGATCTGGTGGTATGTTGGGTGAGAAACACAGGAGGGCTCCTCTGAGGAGTGGGCAAGCTAATAAGATAAAATAAAATAAACAGCTAAAAAGGGACATTCCCACAGAAACAAAACAGGCACATTTCCAGCAGCACCAAGGAAACAATACAAATGGCTTATGGCAACAGCTAAGAGAGAGATGCACGTTCCGTGCTGGAACACCACCCCGAACACATTCCCAGCTGAGAGTTAAGCAACCAGACCTGCCTGGCTCTGCCCTGTGTTTAGGCAGTTCTGTAGCAGAGGTCATACTTTAGCAGGATGAGTCCCCGCCACACAGGGTAACTCTGAAACTACACAGCCAACTTCCCGGCTTCTGGATGGCTCCCAGGGAAACAGCCTGAGCAGCCCCAGTCCTTCCTCAGAACAACAGAAATCGGCATAAAATAAAAGCTTGTCTTATTCTGCCCGCATCCTTCAGCATGTGGGGAAAACGGGTCGTTCATGGGTGTAACGTCTTTAATTTGCTACAAAGGGCTGCAATCCTCCTGCTCAGGACTCAAAGACACAATAAAATAAAAAGATACGCCGTTACTTTCCAACTGTTAATTCTGGGTTTTTTTGTAAATGATCTTATTTTTATTCCTGTTTATATGCTTGAAGGAGACTCTCGGAGCAATGTTTCTTCTGAGTCCAATAGGTTACAGTGACATTTTAAGAAAACGACAAGAAGCAATTAAAATGCAAGAAATTTTTCACCTAAGAGACAAATACAACAGTTCCCCAAGTGCAAATGTTAATTTTTGTTTATTTACTTTTTCTACAAGTGCACAGATCTTCCACTAACATATGCTGCCGTTTTCAACACACTAGGAGATTTGATTTCAATCTATTTTTAGTTTTCAAATAGTTACCATTTTTCATCTGTTACTCTTTCTTAGCTTTGTTCTTAAAATGTAACATAAGGCTGTTTAAGAACTCAAGTAGTTTACAGGCTTGAATTTCTCTCAGGAGGTGATACTGCCTGAAACACTGCTAAATAAAAGTTTGCTACTGCTGATTTTCAAGCTGGCTGGGATGTCCCATTTCTCACCCCTTTCCTAAGTCATTTTAACCAAGGTGATTCAGATCTAAATGTGTAAGGTCTGAGTTCAAAACTGTTTACTCCAAGTATTAAATGTTTTGTCTCGCTCACTGTGAGTAAGGACAGAGTTATGTGAAACTTCAGAGGATGAGCTGTGCGTGTTCCTTCACCTGAGCACCTTCAGCCACAGGAGCCCAGGGACTTCTCAGGGGCAAAGGTTAAAACAAAAACAATCCACTGACAAATGAGTTAATGAAAGGAATAAAACTACAGGTAGCATCTTCCCGTGGAAATGCCGTGGGGATGTCCCTTAGAAGAGGCTTTGGAAAGGTGTGAACAGCTCCAGAGCCCACCTCTGGATTTTTACAGATGATGTCTCGTCCAGAAACCTTTGCACGTGATCTCCATTGCAGATGGAGCCAGCAGCAAGAAGCTGCGCTGCTCCAAAGCTACAAAGTGGCCAAGTAAAGGGAGAATTGGCCCAAATAAATCCTTAAAGCATTTTTCAGCTCCCTGTTTGGAGTCAGGGAAAGGAAACTGCCAATTCCTGATTAAGGGCCTCTGATTATTTTTGTCTCCGGCAGCAGAAGCTGTTACTTACTCACAAAGGGAAAACCAAATAAGTGGTTCTGGCACTTGCTAATAGTCCAAGGTCTCTCAGAGGCAGCAAACACACAGACTTGCTCCTCTCTTGGCACAGTGTCTGCTGCTACTGAAGCACTTAATTAAGCCACAGAAATAACACTGCTGAGAACAGACTGTGGGCTTGCAGATAGTCTTCGTTCTACTCACCAACACAAGCAGTTTCAGTGAGGATTCACAGGCTTTCTAGAACTGCTTTCCCAATGCTTACATATAGCACGTTAAAAAAAATAAATAAATAAGCGGAGATTGCTTCTAAACAAATTCCATGTCCACCAGCTGGCACAGACGGGCCAGACAGGACACACTGACTGCTCTGCCTGTCCTCTCCTGGCTCTGAGTTCCACGGGGCTTTAACTCCCAGCCCCGAGGACAGAGACCACAGCGTTGTGCCTGTGAGGTCCCACACCTGTGAGACACAGACACTAAACCAAACCAGACCCTGGCAGATGCTGGGGGAGAGACCTGTCAAAGAACTGCAAGGCACCTATGCCATTTAAACTAGGTTTAAAAAACACACGTCAACGTGTTTTGTATTTTAAACTGCGTAAGGTGAACAATTTCACACCTCCTGCGTGCAGACTCACGAAACAAAGGAAAGGTTAATATTTGAAATCCAAATGTAAGGAATGAAGCATTACCATCTCCCCAGCAACTCTCCCCAGGAATACAAAATCTTCTCAGGACAGTCCTTTGACACATCGCCGGTGCCACTGGAGAGTTCATTATCACTCTCTGCGAAAACAAAAAGAGAAAAAACAAGAAAACAAAAGCATTAACCAAAAGCACAGACACTAAAGATCTGTACATACAGGTCTCAGACAACTTTTTTTTCTCATGTATCAGTTTTAAACCACAAAAAGACACCAAAAATATTAGTGGAACCATAAAGAATGTTTAGCAGACTTTAAGAAAGAAGTGTTAAAAGAACAGGACTAGGTAATACCTCAGAGCACTGCTACAGGAGAAAGAGCTGGGACCTGAAAAGGCATTACTGCAAGGAAGATTCCAGGCTGCCACCTCTCCATTTAATGACATCTCACAATGTAGTGTTATCTCAAAGTCACATCCGCTCCAGACGTCCCAGGAAGAGAAGTCTCTTCCAAAGCATAGCAGATAATGCTCCCTGCTTACACCATGTCCCTTTGGCTCCCCTGTGGTACCAAGCTCAGGAAGCCCCCTCAGAGCCCCCAGATCATTTTTTTTTAACTGAATTAAGGTTGTAGTGCACGGAACAGAAAAGAATGCTTAAAATGAAACCTCACAGATATTAAGAATGAAACACTTAGGGATATAGACTATTACATGACTAAAGCCAGAAGGGATAACGTGAGCCTGGGACAGTGTGCTCAAATAACCACCCAGTCCAAGAACCCTTCCCATTTCCCAGTGCCTTGTGGGCCTCTCAGCTGCCCACAGTTGGCTGGACAGTCTAACCCTACAGGGCAGCTCCTCACACGAACGTGGTCTTGCAGTTACTTGGACTTTTTCCAGTTTTATCTGAATAAAATACCGCTAAAAGTTACGCAAGTGCAATTTCCGCACCACCAAACACTGACAGGAGCTCCAGCTCCCGGTGTCTTTAGTAGGGAAAACAACCCAAAACGAGACACAGCAGCCCCACAGAATCCCAGAACGGGCTGGGTGGGAAGGGACCTTAAAGCTCATCCAGTCCCAGCCTTGCCATGGGCAGGGACACCTTCCACCAGCCCAGGTTGCTCCAGCCTGGCCTTGGGCACGTCCAGGGACGGGGCAGGCACAGGTCCCCTCAGAGGCTGCTGAAGCCATGGATGGTTTAGATGCCAGAGGCCTCCAAGGCTGCTCGTTCCTATCAGCTGAGCTGTCTCGAGAAGCTAAGAAAAACCAAGGAAAAAACCCCAAAGCTACATCTGCTCCCCAAATCCCTCAGGGACTCTCCTCAACACAGCTCAGTCACTCCTGGGTGCTGACCTAATATCTTGCATTCCTCAGCTACATTAAACACAGGAAACGGGAATAGTTCAGGTAGAGCAAGATCTTCAGTCTTTGTGCAATTATCCTGTTAAACTCTTCATCCTTGTCATTCTCACTTCACTGACACGTCTCTAATTTATGTTCTTAGCAATTGTCAAATACGAGTCATTAATAAAATATCATCAGTGCTTGAGTTTGACAGCGAGCTGTGAGGACAAAGCATACACTGCATCTCAAGGACAATTAGCAGCAAAAACCCTGCCCAAAGAGAGAAGCACAGCAGAAATCCCTGCATTTTAAAATGAGTGTTACATTAGTGAAAGCCTTTAGCTTGGAGCCTGCTTGTACAGCTTCACAGGACCAACCTCCATTTAACTACCTCCCCCAAAGAAATAACCACCCATATCTACAGAAAACTTGATTTCAAGGTTTCCCAAGCTTTTGCATGAATTCACTAGACCTAACGATGGAAATATGAAGATCTAAATTTATCATTTTATAATAAAATTTGGTCTCACTATAAAAGCGACCAAAGGAATCAACTGTGTTCCAGAGGAAGAAATATATTTAAAGACTCAACTTTCCTTTAATTTTAAAATTACTAAAAAATAGTGTAAAGGCCAATCTCTTCACTTAGCACCCAGGCCTGGTAATAATTAAAAACATCTTTAAGTTAAAGCAACTGAATTCATTATATTTTCTTCATTCCCTCCTCTCCTGATTTGCCTGACTGGATCAAAGAGATAAATCATAAATGCAGCCCTTTACTGCACATGGAAGCCAGGAAAAAAACTGAGGAAACCTTCTCTGGATTAAGCACACTGGCCATTCAGGGATACAAGGTACTGAAACCCGGCTAACACCAGGAATTTATCATAAACCACAACCTCAGAAAAGTTTCACACGTTCAAGGCAAAGGGTAAACAATTCGGCACAAAACTCTGAAAGGAGACACTGGAATTTCCTCGGAGAGGCCGCAGAACTACGGCACACCTTTACAGGAGTTACTGGTGACCTAAAACCAACCCTGCAGTCTGGAACAAAATCTGATAACAATGACTCAAGTCCCCCAGACCTGAGCCTGGATCCAGACCCGAGCTTGCCAAGGGGTACTGACACCAGACCAAAGAAACAAAGCCCCTCATTCCTCTCTGTGGCTGGTATTGGGGACAAAATTCTTCAAAGTTCTTAAGGAGATCAGTGTTACACAGCACAAACCCCCCCGTGCCTCAGCCAGGAAACACTTTCATCTGGAAGGCTTAGCCGTGTTCGCAATGTATTATTCAGTTATATGTCAGAAAATCACAGGCCTTAATTAGAAATGCCATATGCTCCCTCTCAAAAGACGCTCACGTCAAACTGAAAAACAGAACAGGGCAAAGGGGATAGAATAAACAGCTTCAAAAATCTCTACTTTGTTTCCACTCTAAGGACTATTTACACATTCTAACCTGTGAAAGCACTTAGGTATGAAATGAGGAAAAAAAAAAGATGCCATGGGAGGGATAATTAAGTGTAGATGTTCTTCTCTGAGCACTTTGGTATGTTTTTTTTTTCCACATTCCATAGCATCCATAAGCCAGAGCATGATTTAATCCACCCTTATATTGCTGGGAATGTCACAGATCCCCTTCCTCCTGTATTTGCCCTGACCTCTCAGAGCCATCAGCTGGGCAACGACAGTGGGCTGCTCTGGGGCTGCGTTTGGGTTTGAGCTGGAAACGGTGCTGATAACACGGGGATGTTCTTGCTGCTGCTGCTGAGCAGTTTCCCCACACAGAGTCCGGGCCTTTGCGGCTCCTCATCCCACCCGGAGGGCTGAGGGTGCACAGCTGATCCCAGCTGACCCCAGGGATGCTCCAGATCATACGGCATCATGCTGAGAATGCAAAGCAGAGGAAAAAGGAGGGAGGGAGGACCTTTTGGAGTGACGGCTTTCGTCTTCCAAAGTCGCTGTTAGACGTGATGGAGCCCTGTTTTCCAGGAGATGGCTGAACACCTGCCTGCCCATGGGAAGTGGTGAGCGAATTCCTTGGTTTGCTTTGCTTGCACACACAACATTTGCTTTCCCTGCTGAACTATCTCCACCTCAGCCTACGAGTTTTGTCACTTTTACCCCTCTGACTCTCTCCTCCACCTCACCAGGGGAGGGAGAGCGAGCGGCTGTGCAGGGCTGAGCTGCCATCTGGGGTTTAACCACAACACCAGGGTAGTCTTGAACACCTTCAAGGAGCTGGTAGAATCTTGACCATGCTGATGGTTTAAATACAAACCAACCCCCTCACCAAAAATGTCCTCTTCTCTAACCAGAACTTCCCAGTTCTACCCTGTGTCTGGTGCCTCGGGGCCTGATCAGGCACCTCTGAGAAGAGTCTGTCTCTGTCTTCACCGAGTCCACAGCAGCTGCAGAAAGCAGTAAGATTCCTCTCCAGCCTGAACCAAACCCAGGTTCCTCAACCCCTCACTGTACACCATGTGCTCCTGAGCCCTGAGCACTCCCCTCAGTCTGCTGCTGCCCAGAACCCTGCTGAGGGTTCGCTCGGTCCTGTCACCCAGGCGATACAGACACTTAACAGCACCACCCTGCTCCCAACACTGATCCCTCTCAGATCCCACTGCTCGCTGGCTGCCAGCCACACCTTGCACCATTGATTGATTCTTTCATCCCAGCAGTCCAGCCAACCTTCCAACCACTTTATCTTCCACTTGTCCGGTCCCTGTCTTGTTCTGTAAGGGTAAGGACACCATGGGACACTACTGGAGCCCTTGCTAAAACCAAGGTATGCAGCACCCACTGCCTGCCCCTTGCCCACAGCACTGGCCCCCTTGTCACAAGGATTTGTCCTTCATAAATGTGTGCTGGCCGTTCCCAGTGACACCGTTGGACGTTCAGATGTTTAGAAACCGCTTTCAAGAAGTATTTGCTCCACAAGCAGTCCCATGGATTGAGGCTGGACTGAACTACAACTTCCTTTTGGCCCTTTCTTCTTCTGGACACTTGCCATTCGCATGAGGTGGATATGGAAGCCCGCAGAGATCCCCCTCGGGTTGGCAGAGGACCCCTGGGTGACAGATTCTGCATGCAGTCTGTTTTGTTAGCACACCTACAGACAAGCCAACCTGTCAAAGGGGTACCTCCCAAAAATCTGCTGGGACATTCAAGGACAGGCTAGAGAAGAGTGAACCTAACTGAACAGGTGATTGCCAGTCTGTGGATACAAACAATTTTGTCAGTTCATTCCAAGGATTCCATTATTCTTACTCTATTGACCGTATTTCCCAGCCTAATTCTTTCTAACCTGCAATTTATGCAAATTGCTTTTTTTCTCCTAAACAATTTTAGCAAATCTCACTTTTCAAAAAGATGATCTTTGCCTTCATTGCTTGAGTACTCTGCTTGTTTCCTCAAAGGACACATTCTCCAGACTTGCTCTCATTTCCCACTTTCTCCTCCAGCTGGTCTGTATTTTTTTTTGTGATGAGAGGTGTTCAAACAAAATACTGAGTGCTCTAAACAGAGGAATTACACACAGAGTAAATGGTACAAGCAAATACCCCACAGGAAAATAAAATCACACACACAGAAACGCAAAATCTCGGCCTGTTCTTCCCCGTCTCTTACTCTGCAGTGCAGGGTATCCAAGAGGGAACACAGGGAACCCTCCGAGGGTAACACCAGTACTCAGAGCAGCACTGAACGTGGGCAAAGGCTGTAACAGAACACTGTGAGAAACCAGCTCAGAGCCAAGTCAGGCAGCACCCAAGTCCCTCTCTCTGATCAGGGATTAACAGGTCCTTTTGAACAAAAGGAATCAACCTGGTTTATTTCCCATTTGTGGCTTGAGGAAATGGACCCTGGTGAAGAAGACCCTCTTCTCCATACGCACCCAAATTGAGGTATTAAATACGAATGTTTTTAACCTTCCTGTTTTTACAGCAAAAGAGGGCGGGTTTTTTGTTGCCTTGCGTTGTTTTTTTTAATCGGCCTTTTTTTGCATCATAATTTTTACATTTACCTTTAGACAATACTCCCCTCATCCATATTTTAGACCAGAGAGCAGCTTTTCCAAATGGATTCAGTTCTGCATCAGGAAATCTTCCGGATCACCTGAAGCATGGCAGTACCTCAGAAGTCAAACTCCTTTGTCAGCTCACAAAAAGGCAAACAAGGTGGAAAACTACAGAGCTGTTTCAAGGGGCTCAAACATAAAGGTACAGAAGTGAAGTACCTCCTAAAATGAGCAGAAAAGCATGAATACAGCAGCTCCAAACCAACAGGTGGGATTTGAGCACTGATGGGAAGGAGACAAAGGGATTTCTAATGAGTCTTAATTGAGAAGTTGCTACACGTGAAATAAGGAGTAGGTGGAACTGAAAAATAATGCAGTTGGAGCAGCGTGAAGGAGAAGGGAATCAGGTCATGAAGACAAGGCGGGAATAGAATGGGAACGCTTCAAATATGAGCAGGTTGATTTTTATGTAGGAGAAGAACAAAAATGAAGGGGGAGCTGAAGTTGGCAGCATATTATCAGGGCACAAGATCGAGCCTCACTGACATGGAATCTTCCCATACATACAAGAGAAAAGAGGATCGTGAGAGAGGCCACAAAAAAAAAAAAAAAAGCAAGTTTCCATTTATAAGGTAACAGGAAATTATAGAGCATGAACTATCATTTTGCCAGGAAGGACAGGAGTGAAACAAAGTTTAAGTCATGAAAGTCATTCTAGTGTTAAATAAGGCAAATTTTCAGAGAGTCCAACTTTTCAATGCATTGCAAAATATTTTGATGAACACAAATGGATTTTTAAATGCCTTCCAAATAACAGATTTATGAAATGACAATCCTTGGTATATTCGCTAATTCAGAAGGAAGAGGAATATAAATCAGGAGCAGAGAAATATAGATTTCTGAATCTGAACAAAGATGACTTGCATTGAATTCTGCTCACAAGAACCTTCTGCTTATATGTTAGTTACATAATAACTTGAAGAAAAATTAATTTGGCAGCCACTGAAGTGCATGTAAAGAGAACAAAAAGGAAAGACACAGAAATTCTTCACTAAAAGCAAACCAGCATTTTGATTCTTATTCCTTTTTATGAATTATAAGATAGACGTTTTTCACCCAGAATCATTCAAGCAAAAGCTCACGCTGACAAATCTCAGCAATTCTGATTATCTTGCAAACAGGGTGCAAATTTAATTGCCTCCCTATGTAACCCAAAATGGGCATCCCAAACCCTGTATTTGATAAACAGGGAAAGAAGGTGGGGTTGGACATCTCTGCCTTTCCATGCCTGCATACAATAATAAAGGGTCTCACAAACCTCCCAAAGGACCCACAGCTGTACTTTGGAACAGTCCTGCTGGTTGTTTGTAGTGCTCAGCCAAGACAACTCTCCTTTTTTAACACAACAAATTCTGCATTTAAATCCCCCCTCTTATATCCTCATCCATCTTTAGAACCCTACCTTTGTTCTACGTCTTCAGAGCTTCAGCACAGGCCCTACATCACTGTCACATGAAACCAGAATTGTTCTGAAGTGTCCTCAGAAATAACCCTGGACTGGCCATCCAAGCCTGAGTGCAGAGCTGATCCTCCCCTCGCGGAGTGCACACACAGGTGAGCGCCCCTGACACCCCTGAATTTGACGTACAAATGCTTAAAGCTGAACACAAAACAGAGCGGAGAAGAATGATGGCTTCAGCTCGGTAGTTTTGCTCCCACACAGATGACAAAGCCAAGAAAACGCTGCACGGTGGAGGTATTTCTGTAAACACAAACATCTTCCACACGTACCGTGCTGTCTGAGAGCTGACAGCCTGCACAACAGGCAACATCACCAAATTCGAGGCGTTGGCACCATCCTAAGGCAATGCATTAGTAATTTATGAATTTGTGGATCAGCATCTACTCCCATCTCTGATATAATCCAATGGGGGGGGGGAATCAACATTACAAACACGTGAAAATTACATGCTGCCCGGCATTAACTTCAAGTGCCAAGGCATCATCCAATCCACCTGGATTATAAAGCACTTGGACCCACAGAACACTAGAAAGGTGATGACCAAAACTGAAAAGAGAAGGATCTCACTTTGAGGTTATTATTAGTAAAAAGTAAGGGGGAACTGCTGGTTGAGAAGACTTTTTAAACATCTTTGTATAAAAGTGGTCACATTTTTTTTTTTATTACATAAAATGCGGCAGTTTGAGGCCAAACCATGGAACTCAGGGCTGAAAACTGAGAGGACCCTCTAGCAGCAGGAAGTTCAAATTCCTAACAAATCAGCAGGATTGCCAAGTCCTTTTTCAAATTACTTTCATACTGTTTGCAGGCAGGCGAGGGAAAGACAACCACTAATGAATAAAGCAGCCAAACCATTCAAGATAATCTGCAATTTCTCCCAGACAAGATGCAAACACCAATTTACACTCATTTTGTGTTTCTTTAATGAAGCGATTTAAGTTATAAAAAACAAAAAAGCTTGAACTCCAGGGAACAGATTTCACCTGTGTTACCCAAGGAACTGAAAACTGCCTTTATGTGAAAACAGATTTTTCTGTCGTTCAGCAAAACTAAACCAAAGGCATCAACAGATGTCCCTGGAGCTCTCGTGGACCACAGGCCAGAAATAAGGAATTGTGTTTGGCCCTGACCCGCCCCAAGTCAGCGTGAGGAACAAATTTCATCAAGGCAAGAATCCCCACACACAGGTGTGTTCCCAGGGACACTTGCAGGAGCGCCGAGGGGACACTGGGGTGGAAGAGGGGGATAAACCAGCTCAGAACAAGCCGCACTCCCTGAGTGTGTTCCACTGCCTGGAACAGAAACAGCGTCAAAATTCCCCAACTGTCCATTTCATTTACAACCCTGCCACTCCATCCAGCACTTCTGCAACCCACAGAAGTGCTTCAGGTTCACATCATTTCAAACACTCTCCTGTTCACACAGAGGCCACACCTGCATGAACAGACTTAAACACAACTGTAACTATCGACTGCCACCCGATTGGAAAAGTCCAGTCTTCTGCACTCAGCATTTTTTCATATACTAAGGAAAGGATCGCATTCTCCCTGGCAGCTGCAGAAGGCAACTGAGTGCATTTATTTTGTGATTTTTTAATAACAGAAGTGAACTTGTGAGGTGTGAAAAGAATCCAGTGCAACAGAACGGTCAGCAGAGCCCATAAAATGACAGCAGGCTCATCGGGAATTTTCATTTGGATGCCATTCTTAGGAGTGCCTGTATTTTAAAACCCTCTCTTACGGAACTGGAGCAAAGGGTTCTTATCTGGAGATGGCCACTGGCAGAATGACCTCATGAATTTAGATTTGTGAAGTTTTAGTTCGCTTGTATAGACACGGCAAAAACAGTCCAAGACAGATCTAAATGATCTCGTTTAGGACCCACCAACTTCACTGTGTGCTGGATTAATATAATAAACAGTTCCTGTGAAGTACATAAAGCTATTTTTAATTTGGATCAAAATGCAGAGTCGACTATTTCGACACCACTAATGTCATTCTTCTCACTCAGTCATCCCCATTTGTTCGTATCATAACCCCTGTTTTATCACTAAATACTCTCTATTGACTCCTAAAGCATCACCTCCTCTCCTCAGTGCTGCAAACAGCCTCTGCCACCCACAGCGCTTGACACAGCATCCTGATTTAGTCTGGCTGATCAGCCCGGATCCCTGAGCATGGCCCACTCCTTCCCCTCCGTGCACACCATCCCTGTGCGTGCCAGCACCTCGCACTCAGAGCTTCCTTCCACCTTCCACATTCCCCTGCTCTTTCACGCCTGTTTTCAGTGCCAGATCCCACCATCTCCACACTGAATTTCCAGACCTCTTCGGGTCATTGCTCTATTGTCTATCCATTTCTTACTGTTCTTAGAGCAGTTTTACCTTCTGAAGTTCGTTATTTCTTCTCTTGGTAAACAAACCACAAGCAGAACCAGCCCTGCATTCCTAGAGGTCATCTGGGAGTGTTCCAGAGGCACCCTAGAGGAGCTTCTTTTTGGTAGGCAAGTTACCTTCTCCCTGAAATTACCTTTTACATGAATACCCTGTTTCAGGGTTAGGGTGAGTGCTTACTCTGCAGGCAACTCACAGGTGGGAACATGAGCTCATAACCACACACTCCACAGCAAACTTCAGCCAAAGTATCCCCAGCCCAGTTGCAATCAGCTCAAAGAATATTTTCTGGTTTTAAACAGAACTGCTCCTGCTTACAGTGATCCTCAACCTTCTAACATTATCCAGGCTCCAGAAGAAACTCAAATGGAATTATTTAGTGTTCTCCTGAAACGTTGCATTATAATTGAAAAAATAAGTAATTCAAGTATTAGAGCCAAAGGAAGGTCAAAACTTCATGTACGGTCTGAGCAAGCCCTGCTGCTAAAAGCAGCCAGCCTGTCCCTCCCTTTCTCCCTTGGTTATTTACTCCGAGCACTGCACTCTCCTGTCAGCTGGGAATCTCTTTTCCCCAGTGCTGAGGGGCTCACAATCGCACCAGGCACTTCAGCTGCCACAGAACACCACCCTGAAACGCTCCCTGAGCTCTGCCTTCCTCAGTGCGCACAATCCACCCCCCATCCCTTCTGGGCTCTCGCTTCTTAATGCTCCAAAAAGGAGAAAGAGGGGCTCAACTAACTGTGCTCTGCACCTTGGTACAAGGTTCTACTCGAAATCAAACATTAACAGTGGACTCTGCTTATTAGTATGAGCTGATACTTATATCCACTTTATCTGAAACCTTTCCAGAAAGAGTAAGAATTTCCTCATTATATATTTTAATCTTTTTTAAATTATATTTGGAATTTAACAGAAAACTTCTTGTCAGGGAGAGTACTTTACATTCTAGGTTTTGACAAGATATCATTAATATTAATTATATTTTAAAAATTATTACCTCCAAAGCAAGGAACCTTAAATGACTGGGTTGCCAGAAATATCTATTGCAACATTAATAATTAAAAAACAAAAGTGAGGTTGACCTGAAAGATCTCTAAGTAGCAAATGCACAGTCTTTGCAAAGGTCTTATTTTTTTTATATAGCTGTTCACATGAAAAAAAAAAATCAAGCTCAAATGAAAAAAAAATAAATATTAAAAGCTAAGAATGGTACTTAGGGAGTATTTGATATCAATTTTCTAGATGCAGTTGCTCCACACTGGAAAGGGACTAGGCCTAACACTAGTGCAGTCATTATTTTAAATCATTATTGGCAGGGATCATGTTTGGCCTTTCATTAAAACAAACCAAAAACAAACAAAAAAAAAAGAGAATATCGAAAAAATGCCTTCTTTTTTATGACCATCTTTATTCGTATTCTTATGGCACAACATATCCCAGCGAGCTGTGTGCATGCAGAGTACACAGGAACCGGGTACTAATACACTGGAGAATGCAGCTGTAAGTGCTTCTGAAATCAATTAAGGAATATTCTGTGCGCATGGAAGATATACAGATAAGGAAAAAGCAAAAAATATATATATAAAAATAAAGAGCAAAGTCAAAAAAAAAAAAAAAAAAAACAACTATATGGCCAGGTAGCCACCACGCTTAACGTTAAAGAAAAGAAAATGCCTTCTTCCAAGGCCAACACAAGACATTGTAAACTCAAGGGGGTTTTTTCCATCATCATAATTAGTACCCTGAAAAGAAAAAGAAAGAAAAAGAATGAAGAGATTTATTTAGAACAACTGCAAATGACTCATTGAACCTGCGTATCCTCCAGGATAGAGAACTTGTCGGCACAGAACTCGAAATGCGGTTTCCATGAGAACAGAGGCACATCATGGTATTTTTAATGTCTTCTCTGAGGAAGTAATCTACATTTAAAATATGGAAACTAGCATTAGGGAGCTAAACCGAAGTTAAACTTAGGTTCACACCCCAGTGGAATACTTCTTCTCTGTAATAAAATAAAGTCCTTCTGTAGTAGTACCAAGAGGACAATATCCACGTGATTCCTAATTGTGCTGCATTCATCACATTCTGGAACAGAGTTTTATTCTTCCTAGTAAGAGCAATATTAAAAAAAGAGGTATTCAAATAATTACTTAAACTCTACTCTATCAAACAAGCCCCAGAAATCGTCCTGGCTCAACAACTCACACATCCAGCAAGGGAAAGAACGCCCACAGCTGAATTACACCACACCGATCCACAAGTCCCAAAGGGCAGACCTGAACTAATTCTTGCTATGAACAGCAAGGCAATCCCAAATACCAATCAAACAGAAGAGTTCCTTTGCAGAAAACAGTTATTTTTACTACTCAGAAGCAATACTTGATACAAAAGGAGGAATAACGCTGCCAGTCCATGCCCACTGCGCTCCATCCCAGGAATGTGATGAAGGTTCTAAGAGCACCTGAACTGTGGGTGTTGCAAGGCTGGTGTCTCCTGGGAGATGTGGGGGGCTTGCTCTGGGAAGAGGGTAACCACACCTGGGTGCTCCTGCCTCTGCTAATGCCAGGGCTCTGGCTCTTAGTGCACAAGCTCATGGCCAATACTTCCCTGTAACTAAGAACCAAGGAAGAATCCCTCCACAGTAGTGAGACTTTTTATAGGATTGACAGAACAGTGCCAGAAATCTGAAGAATCGCTTTGTAAAACTAACTCTGTAAAACTTCTGGTAGGTCAGACATCCAGATCAAAAAAAGGCACATAGAAAGCCTGTTCTGAGTGCTGTGGACTAACCCTCACAGTTCCAAGGAACAACAGCAGGTCAAGGGCCTTCGAAAAACCAAAACAAAACCAAAAAATACCCCAAAAAACTCCACCAGTGGCAAAAATTCGAGGTGCTGTTTAGAAGGGGCGGGCAACTGACCCAGATGTTTTTACAAGCCTTAGACATAAGTGAGGGAAAACAAATCAGGTGCTAAGCAGACAGTCTGGGGCTGGGGCAACTCCCCATACGAGTCTGCCTGGGATGTGTTTTGTTTTCCTTTGCAAACGGGCATTTCAAGCCTGCCATTTCAAAGCCCAGTTCCTTCGGGAGCACATTCAAGGCAAATGGTTTCTGACCAGAAGAAAAATACCTCTAGGAAAGGTTTCCTGCCCTTCTGGCAGAGCACAAGTGCCTCAGTATCACATTTTGAGGCACACAGAGAGATGGACACACTGTCTGCTGCTGCTGCTGCTGAAACATCTCCAAACAATGGCTTGGGAAAAATGTCAGTACTAAGCGCTGCTAGTAGAAAATTACTGCTGATCTTTTTGCCCACAGCAGTTGTATTAAGAATTAAATGAGTAAACTAACAGCAGAAATGTAACAGTCTTATCTATGGAAACTGTAAGCGCTTGTTTATCCTTACCTTCTTCTGCCTCATCCTCCTGGGATGACACAGGCCCTCCTCCACTTGTTGGGGTGACTAATTCTTCCTCTCTGGCAGATTCTCTTTGCAGACTGACAACTTCATAGATCGCATCTCCAGCGCTTGTGTGGCTTTTCCCTTCAGACTGAAACAGAGCATGGTGTGTATTAGGGCCCCACTGCAGAAAAATAAGGCTGTCAAAGGCTAAGCAATAGTTCGGGCAAGACTCCCTGGGATTGCTTTGCCTTGGCACAAGTAGGTGGCAATATCTGACCCTTCTGCTTCTCTCGGCTTTACAGGTAGGAAATATAAATAAAACCGCATCATTTCCAAAGCTGCCTCTTAACAACCATTTTCAGTGTTGTTCAGAACGACGGTAAAAAAAAGCTTTCCAATTTCAGTAGCTGTAATGAGATGAGGTCAAAGAGAAACCTCAGCTAAAGAAAAGAGGGCAGAGCAAACAGGAAAAATATTGGAGTAACTGAAACAGGAGCTGAATGCCTGAGGGGGGAAAAATTAATTGTAAAGACAAGACTAAAGAAGAAACAAAACCTCGTGCTTTGAACAAAATGTCAATTGTAAAAAGCTCCTTTTAGTGCTTTATTTGCTAAAAATCAGAATAATGCATCTTCTTTCCATGGACCATAGTTTGAAATACGCTCCTTCCTATGGGGAAATGTAATGGAACCCCCAAACAGGGGGGGTTGGACCTAAATGATCTTCAGGATCTTTTCCAACCCAAACCATTCTTTGATTCTATAACATTCTTATTAAAAAGAAGTTAGATAAATATACTTTAGGCAGTTGCAAGTTTTAAAACAAAAGGAGCATTAGTTTCTCCTCTGGGTTACAGTTCTGAACGCAGCTATTTTTCAGTGACATGCAATGATTAATGTACTTGTAGAGAACTGTACAGAACTGCAAACTAATGATAGTATTAAATGAACCAGCCCTAAATGTGCTATTTTGTTCTTTGTGCATCTTGCCTAATCAGTTAAAATAAGGAAATTTTTGGAACGTATTAAAACCATCAAATTAACCATGAAAAACAACACAATTTAAGCTAGAGAACATTCAATTTGTTTAAAAACAAACGAAGTTATGATGAAGTTGGAAGACTCCCCAATACCTGTGGTGAGACACACATGAACTGCAGTTTCAACAAGCTGGCGAAATTATGCAGATGAGTAGATTAAACAGGCACTGCTTGGACTGACAAATATAAACTACTTGATGCTGAGAAAGCTTTCCTACTGTATTTTAGTTCTGTTTCCTTTAAGGAGAGGCTCCCATTATCAGCCAGTTTTGCTGACTGAACTTCTCGTCAAGTCAGTTTAATGAACTTTTGGGGTGTAGGCATAAATACCCTGCATTTTGTAACATTTAGCAGATGATCCTGGAGCCATTATCCCCGTCACTCTCCCAGAACACCATTATCAAGTAATTACAAAGCACTTGGTTAAGTCAATCAAGTATTGATGCCACTAATGTTATTAACCATCGCTATCTACAGCTTTTACTTTTGAGTAAGGCATGAGACACTGTGGGGTTTGCTCTGTGTTACAAGGATTACAAGTCTCCAGCTCCTTCCACACGTTCTGGTCAACTGCAAGACCCATCTGCATAAAACATAAATAATTTGGTTCCTGGTTTGCTCTGAAGCACGATTTGCTATCTACAGGAACCCACCCTTAAAAGGATCATGTCCTAACCATGAAAATGTGCATGAGCACCACAGTAAGAGAGACAGAAACAAAGAACAATCCTAAATTACACATCAGCCTGCATTTCTGTCAGTCTTATCTGACTGCACCTCACCAAGCTCGGTCCAGACTATTAAATCTGCCTGAATCCCTCCTCAGAACAGGTCTGACTTTTCTACAGTCTACTGAACTGCCATCCCCAAAAGCTCACAAACGGCTGATCCCAATGCCATCCATAAGGCTATTTCCCAAGGAGTACGAGCGTCCTGAGGCACAGCAACTTCCAGAGGTATGGGCAGGAACAGCTACTGCAACACAAGCTGGTAACTGGTGAAATAACGACTTGCTACAAGTCACCCAGAGGGATCCTGCCATCCACAATCAGGACCTAATCCTGGAGAAAGATTCCTAGAACTAAAAATAGTCCTTTCCCAGAGATCTACAGAACAGCTTCTCTGCGTTTTGCAGCAGGAAGAAATAAATGTGTTTCTTCGGGGAAGGGAGGCACGTGTGCGTTTGTCACATTATAAGGGGTGAGAAAAAGAAAGCATCCATATTACCCAATTAAAAATGGTACAGTCGCAAGCGATTTCAAAGGCAAGCTGAACTGATTAGGGATAAGTATCAAACCAGCTGAGAATGGAATATTTTCAAATGTATTTAATTTCAAAATGCAGATACTCTCATTTGCATGTAACAGTTGGTTTTCTGAGATTTTCTCAATTCTAAGTTGCTATGCTAATCTCTAGAAGAAACACAGAAGCAGCACTGCATGAGATTTATTTACTCACTAAGTGTTAAACACTGCAGCACTTTTCCCACGGAGTATCAACACAGCTTGTTTTTTTCAGACCTCTTGTGCTGTGCCCCACAGAAGGGTGACAACTCAAATGCTCCCGTTAGGCTCAGTCAAATTAAATCACTGCTCCTTGGTTTCGTTAGTCGAGATGAGGGACCACTATCCCAATGCACACAGTACAGCTGCCCTCTGCTCTTCACTTTTTCAGCCAATGCCAAGTGTTTGCAGAAAGAAGGCCCACAGAGGCTGCAGGAGGATACAAACCATCCTGCGGTGATCCGGGGCACACATACCCCCTGCATGCACCTCAGCCAAGGCCAAAAGCAGAGCAGACCTGAGCGCTGCACTCTTGACAGCCTCGCTCTTTTAAACCTCTGCATTAGATTCCTTTGCCTTCAATGGGTTAAATTCTTACAGCCACCTACCTTCACACTGTGAATGTCAGCAGCTCTTTGATTTTACAATGAAAAAGTAAAGAGCCATATCCCAATTTCACCAGTCAAAGGGACCTGCTTTACATGTCTGCACACAGGTCAGATGGTATAAAATTACAGAGAATTCAACAGGTAGGCTCAAAATAGTTAAGGCCCACAAAGCCAGTCAGTAACTTACAACTCATCACAATTCAGGTTGCAAAATGTGCTGGGTTTGGCTGGGGGAGAGTTGGTTTTCTCCACAGCAGCTGGTCTGGGGCTCTGGTTTGGGTTTGTGCTGGAAACAGCGTCGGTAACACCAGGATGTTTTGGATACAGCTGAGCACAGTTTACACAAAGTCAGGGCCTTTTCTGCTCCTCACCCCTACAAGGAGGGGGCTGAGGGTGCACAAGGAGTTGGGAGGGGGCACAGCCAGGACAGCTGATCCCAAGTGACCCAAGGGATGCTCCAGACCTTATGGCATGTAAAGCAGGGGAAGAAGGAGGAAGGGAGGACCTCCAGAGTGATACCATTTGTCTTCCCAAGTCACCGTTACACTCGGCAGAGCCCTGTTTTCCAGGAGGTGGCTGAACAACCGCCCGCCCATGGGAAGCAGTGAATGAATCCCTTGTTTTGCTTTGCTTGAGCACAGGGCTTTTGCTTTCCCTGCTGAACTGTCTTCATCTCAACCCACGAGTTTTGTCACTTTTACTCTGCTGATTCTCTCCCCCATCCCGCTGTGGGGGAGTGAGCAAGTGGCTGCGTGGGCCCTACTGCCAGCTGGGGTTAAACCATGACACAAAGGGACTGAACCTTTATACAGCTACTTAATCCTTACGCATTGGAGCGTCCCTGAAATGAATGGTTCAAAGAAACAAACTGCTGAGGTGCAGGTGCCAGGCTAACTTTTATAAAGACCAAATAAGGGCAGACAAGACAAGTGCTGCCACCATCAACTTTTCTCTGAGGTACCAGCACGCATTACCTGTTTCAGCTTCATGTAAAACGTTTCTGTGAAGGTTTTCCTGCTGAAGTACCAGAAGCGCTCGTTGGCAGGATACACACGCACAACAGTCTCCAGCAAGAACCTGACTGGCTCCACCACTTCAGTGACAACCATATCCACGGCCACGGTCATGAAGACACGCTTATCTGCAACCCAAAAATGAGTCACACGCAGAAAAACCAGTCAGAGTTCAAATTTCTAAACTGCTGTTCGAACTGGAAACCCTTTCTGTGTTGTTGTTGATTCTACTGCACCTGTTTTACTCACCTGAGTTCTACCTGTGGCACAGAATCAGTGTGCATTAACCAGTGTACCAAGAACTCTGATAACTTCATAAACCAAAGACAGCATGTCCTTGTTTTAAAGACAGGGGCCAAACATCAAGCAAAGAAAACACCACTGAGATAACACAGCCCCCATGAGACAAAAGGAACATGCACAGGACAAGGTCACTTTTTGAAGTGTAGATTTTTAACAAGTTTTGTTATATGCTACTAGAAATAACATGGTTTGAAAAATCCATCAGCAGGAACAGTGACACTGAACGCGTATGCTTGGATAAGACTTCAGGGAACTGATGTGAGCTCTGCTTTGGGACAGGAAATAAACTGCAGATCTACATTCAGAGCTTTTACATCCCATCAGAGAACACAAATTCCAGCATTAGGAACTGTGCTACACAATCAAGCACTTGACTGCACCACTGCCAGCTGCCCCAGGATGCAGGGCATGAAATGCTATTTGTAATCACCTCGCCTCACAGCTAAAAGAAACAGAACAGCAATGCCTGCTGTTCACAGTGCTCCGCTGGGTACAGCAGGTGGAAAACAACCTGCACGTGGCTCAGGACCCAGAACTCCCGGTAACCAGGGACAGGCACATCAGCCCCAAACACTGATTTCATGTCTCCCAGTCAGCAACGTGCCATTCCAGGAACAACTGCTGACAACTCTATGTTGAACACGTGTATACAGAAGAATTGCTAGTGATGGATTCTTGGAAACCAGTGGTGCAGACATGCACCCTGGCTGCCAGGAGGAAGGACACACACCAACCCCATCGGGCAAAACAAACGTCCTGATTGCAGTCCATTACCTTTAGGAGTTTCCTCATTAAGCACAAGAAACATGGGTGCATTAGGATTCCACATGCCAGTAATGACATAAGCCTTCCCGTCAGAACTCTTTCCCATGGATTCCTAAAAACAAAATCATACAGGATTCTCTCAGAGTCATGGTTTGAGATCAGAGAGATTGAGCACGGGGAGGGGAAGCGGTTCGAGAACCTCCGAGTAAAGCCGTGTTTACTCCACAGAACACACCCCACACTAAGAACGTGAAACAACGCAAGGAGCTGCCACTGGTATGAGGTAAGTACATGCTTCCTCAAGTTTTCTGGAGCAGCTCCTACAGATCCAACAGGCCTGTTTGGTAGCCTCTTTGTGGATGAAAGCAGAATGACGTTCCCTCTCTGCAACCCAGCTTGCGGTGGAGAAATAGGAGCGACCGAGTTCTCCAGATTTAAACACGGAGGAGTGAGGTTGAAAGGAAAACACAGATGTCTATTTGTATGCTGTAGTCAAGAAATGGACTAAGGAGTCATTAAATTCAGCAGGTACAGGTAGCTGGAGTGTAAATGTAAATAGAATTCCAGGTGGAATAAAGCCAGGAATTCAAATATCCAACACAGTAAGAAGGTGTTACATAGGTTTATAGAAACAACACTTTACAACCAATTATAGTTTACTCAGTTTTATAATCAAATAATAAAAAGGGAACTAATTTCAGCAAATAAAGTCAGGGGAAAAGTGAGCCAGTAGATACAAACAGGCAAACAAATGAGTCCTACAAGAGAGGTAAATACTGGAAGGTAGAATCAGCAGCACGAGCACAGAAATGCACAGGGCAAAACTAGGACAACTGCAGAGCCATGAAAGGTCTGAAGGGTTTAACTCAAGCACTTCATAACTTGAAAATGGCTGTGTTCTCATCCACAGAGAGAAATAATTTGGTATTAACACAGAAAGCATCATATCATTTTGTAGTTCTCTTTAAAGCAGCTCTAAGAAACTAAATACCGTAGAAGAGAAGTGAATATTTCACACTCTGAGTAAGAATTTCAAATCAAACAAAGAAATAAAGGCAAAGTCAGCCTCTTGGAAAAATAAGAGCACTTCCCTGGCACCCAAACATAACAGCTTACTCTAAATTTTTAGTGAACATGCTTAACACAATACAGAAATCTCAGTTATTTTAACAACCTGATCTGTGCCTCACAAACAGAGCAAGAAACGGATGCCACAGGTTTCAACATGGATTGAAATATTCTGTCCATCTTATGTTTGTAGATATCAAACCCCAGGATTTAAGCCAAAAAAAAAAGAAAAACCAAACAAAACAAAAGAGATGAGAGGTTTGTTTTGTTGGGTTTTCTTGGGGCTTCTTTCAAATCATGTCTACCTTATTAGAGCTTATCAGAGCCAAGTATTACCATGTCTAGTAAATGCATGTCGCTGTTCTTCACATTTCGTCCAGGGCTCAGCAGCATCCCAAAACACCTGTGAAGTGTATTGAGAACAAAAACAAAAGGAGGGAAAAAAAAGAAAGAGGATATACATTAGCTTTTCGAAACACCAAAGTATCTGCTTGAACATAATGGACAGCCACCTACTGCTTCTAATTTAAAGAAAACCTTCCGGAGCAGTTTTTTTTGTTGGCGTTATGGCAACGCTCAGGAAACGTCACGTCGCACGTTCTGGAAAAGAGAGTGCAATCATTTTCCAGGGTGAAAGTGGACGAAATGAGCACCTGACCTGTGAAAACACAGTTATGCTTAAGGGCAACCTAGGACATTGCGCTTAAAGACACCAACAGTTCCATCAGCGATGGAGACCGGCAGGAAGAAATTCACTCTCTCCCCACTCTGTTTTACAAGTTGTTCTCGTGCGATCATAGGAAGTTACAAACTCATCCATTCTATCATCCATAATGGCACTGGTGTAAAATATCATGTAGCATCATGTGCCCTTAAAAAAAAAAACAACACAAAACCAAACAAAAACAATTTGCTCAATTTTAGACATCATTCTTCATTTTTTAAATCTGAATTTGCAGATTATACAGGGTCTTGAATTCCAGAATTCCAGCCCAATCATTTCACAAGCAAATTTTCTTAACATTTTTAAGAGAAAAAAAAATATTTTAATTCTCCAGACATTCAGATTCTCAACCTCCTGACTACTGAAGGCACAAATCTGAGTTTGAAGTTTCTGCAAATCATCTTTATCTCTCTCTCCTTTGAATGTACCCCATTATGAATAAAACACACCAAACAGAATTATGTATTTGTAACAAACTGCAAGTTTTTTTGCACAGGCTTTTTAGATCTCAAATGAGAAAACTTAAAAAAAAAAAAAAACACAACAAAATGAAATGAAACAAACAAAAAAAAAACCCAACCGACCAACCAACTTGAAAGGAATTCCATCCTGCAATATTATGGAAAGCTGGGTTTGTATTTTGGAGGGTTTTGCTTCAAGAACTTTTTCTTCTGTTCAGCTCAGTTCTCTGAGATAATCAGACAAGCCAGTGTTTATCACTGACCCTCAGAACAATGCAGTGTGCTAAACAACAGCGCTTACACACAGGAACACCAGCAACTATCATTTTAAGAACACTATTAACTGTACAAGTCTTAAGATATGCAATTCCTACACCCCCTGGTAAATCTTCCCCTATTACACTTGGGCATATGATTTTCATTTTCCACCCCATTACACTCAACAGTAACTTAACATCCACAATTGTCATTTCCCTTCTCCACAGTCTGCCACTACCAGAATCCTACAAATCCAAGTGGTAAATAAGAGACAACGATTTTGTTTTCCCCATGTCCACAACGCAGTGCTGTGTGAAGAACCCAAAGCAGCTCAGAGGCAGGACTTGGATTCAAGCAGGACAAGCTGGATTCCCTAAGAGACTAATCAGAGCAGGCAGAACCTGCCAGCAGACTTACTACTGACTTAGTCCCTCTTGTTCCTGGCACAGAAATAGCTCTGAGAGGGATATGATGGATAAGAGCAGGGGGGTCACCACCTTCTGCTAAAGAGGACTGTAAGGCCGAGATCCAGAGGCAAAACATCTGTGCCTTCCACAGGCAACAGCTCCCAGACCCTACTGTTACTGCGCACCAGTGAGACGGACACAAGTTCTCATCTATGCCAGACAAAATGTTTGGGAGGTATGTTTCCAAAACAGTGGGAGCCAGGAACAAGAAACCCCTGCCTCTCACAGAAGCAGGGAGTTACGATGCCCGGCAGCAGCCTGCTGCACGAGGAGTCAGGGTTTGTCTTCCCTTTTATTTCAAAGAGCAAGAGGAGTTTAAATGAGTTGAGGACCCTCACTTGAGAGGAGCTGGGTTTTACACAGGCAGCTGACACCTTCAGCTTCCAAGGAGAGGAGGTTCAGTCACACCCCCGAGACCCAAAGTGACCTGCACAGACTGTGGGGGCCTCACTCTCGCCTCTGCCACGCTGGGTCTCTGCACCCACAGTGCCACTGAGCTGCTCTGTGCACCTGCACTCATGGCACTGGTTTCCAGCCCAGCAAAAAAAAAAAAAAAGAACTGAAATTATTATTCACTAACAGATATTTCCATTTATAAAACACAGATGTTACCCACAGGAAAGGCTGATGGTGTTAACACAGTAACATGTGACAGGACAATGGGAATGGCTGCCCACTGTCAGAGGGCAGGATCAGATTAGGGACTGGGAAGGAATTCTTCCCTGAGAGTGTGGGGAGGCCCTGGCACAGGTTGCCCAGAGAAGCTGTGGCTGCCCCATCCCTGGAAGTGTCCAAGGCCAGGTTGGGC
>JAWMRA010000005.1:26498346-26510582 GCA_035584735.1 Pseudotriccus pelzelni | reverse complement strand
AGGGTGGGCTCAGTTCCGCGCACACTGTGTCTCACCTAAAAAAATCCAATGCGCAGGCTTGAAGGTGTAAAGACCTTTCCCAGATCTTCGTTTGCGAAGACTGGCCATTATTATTATTAGTATGTTACAAAAAGGAACTGTTCTGTAACCACTTTGACCAATAAATATCAAGATTAAATACCTCAAAATTCAACAGAGAACCCTATAGGTCACAATGATAGACAGACAGACAGACAGACAGATAGACAGGCAGACAGGCAGGCAGGCAGGCAGACAGATAGACAGACAGACAGACAGATAGACAGATAGACAGACAGACAGACAAATAGAGAGAGAGACAGATAGATAGTGAGACAGACAGATAGACAGGTAGACAGAGAAAGAGATAGATAGTGAGACAGACAGATAGACAGAGAGAGAGACAGACAGATAGACAGACAGATAGATAGACAGACAGAAAGACAGATATGTGAGAAATTAGAAACCCGGTTTTATTACAAGCAAAATAAGATGGACAAGAGGTACTAACAAAATAAGTATTTTTGTATTTACTAACTTACAAGCATACCGTGGAAGCTGTAAGGTGAAGGGTCCTGTCTGGACCTAACACCAGGGAATCTTTCGCAGCCGGGAACAGGGAACAAATTATAAATAAAAATGTATCCCTCTCTGCCATGTGGATACACAAAGGGACCCCCCCCACCCCTTGCACAAGACCAAAAGGGGATGATGCAAGACCCCCCTGTACGAGCCCAGGGAGAGTATGTTGCAATCAGCCAAAAAGTAACACCCCCTTCCAAAGTAGAGAAATTATCTTTTAAGGCAACCAACCGACAGTAAATGAATATGTAACTGATGTAACCAAAAAAGTACAAAAAGCATGGTTTTCAAACAGCCAGTGTGCTCTGTGGGTCCAGTGACGCAGGGACGCACCCAGCAATAGAAATGGGATCACTCAGCGCTGTAATAAAACTCTCGTTACATTTCTTTGTCCTGCAGGTATTTTTTGCCATCGTCAAAATTTAAGGGAAGAATTCACTTCTAACAGACAGACAGACAGATAGGCAGACAGATAGGCAGACAGATAGGCAGACAGGCAGGCAGACAGATAGGCAGACAGATACATAGATTAGATAGATAGAGGTTTTTTTCAGATTAACTTCTTCTTCTGCAAATACACGACTTACTCAGATTTTGGAGGCTTCTTTCCAAATAACTGGTATCTCTTGTCCTCCAGAACGGATTTGGTGCTTTTCTTTTCACTAGGAAGGAAATACATTAATTTGATACTATACACAAGTGTTTTCCTTCTCTGGCTGACAATTGGAGATGGACTGAAGAAAAAACTCAGAAAAATATAACTAGTATTATGTGTGTCCTGGTTCCAGCCAGGACAGGGTTCATTTTTGCAGGAGCCAGGAGGCGGCATGGCCAGGACCTGGAGGTTATTCTGTACCACCTCCTGTGATTGCCAGGGGCAGGGAAAGGGGTGTTGTCGGGGCTTTCCTTGTGGTGACCATCACATGTGAATCCCTAACCTCTCTTGTACGCTTTGTTATTCATATTGTTGCTCTTTGTTTTCTTACCTCATTGTCCTTGCCAGTCCACCACAAGGGGAGGAGGAGAGGGAAGTGAGTGAATGGTGCGTGGTTTGGAGTGTTTCAGTGGGAACACTGAATAGGGGCATACCATTCCTGAATCACAACAACATGAAAATAATTTTTTGATAGAAAAAGATTCTCAGGATTCTCTCCTAAACTCTCAGCTGTTCGAAACTTTTCTGTTGTTTTCACTGTTACAGTAGTTCATTTCATTGATCTATGGACTACGCTGGAGACAAACTATTTAGACGCCACACCCAAAAATTAAGCCACACTGGTTTAAGGGTTAGTCTGTATTTCAACAACTTCAGAATCCAAAACAGAAGCAGATGGAAGAGAAAAAGAATAATGTTTTTCCAGCCACAATCTGGGAAAAAAAAAAACCAACAAACAACAAAACAAAGCTGATCATACGGACATAAACAGAGATCCCAAATGATAATCATAAATGGAAAAAAGGCTCCTACAAAAAAGCATTAAAATCTTTCATTGAACAGGCAGGGCACAAAGTTTACTTAAATTTCTGCATAGGAATATTTTAAGTGCAATTCCTCCTTTCAGGGGTCTTACCTTTTTTTTTGCTTCATTTCATCCCAAGATGATTTCTTGGAGATCTCAGCTGCATGTGCACTGGATACCCTCTTCTTTATTGGAGGAAGAATGGCTTTTAGTTGACAAGGAAAGATGAATAATATTGTGTAAATGCCAATTGATGTATTTTTTATATGGATATAAATTTTGCATTCTAGTTTTCCTTACAGTATGTAGGGCACAACTACAGGAACAATCTTAACTGAAGCAACCCAGAAGTGGCAACAGCAATAAAGGTTATGTTCTGGGGATGTCACAGAAAATGGACCGACAGGAAGAAATATAAAACAACGTGAAGGTAGGAGAATGTGAACAACATGAATAAGGAGAATGAACGGGCTACATTCATAGTCTTGGCTGTGATAGGGACTTGAAAATCTGGAAGAGATAGAGAATACCTTTGAAAATGGCCGGGGAAGTCAAGCTCTGCAGAATAGAGATGGGGAAATTGGAATACTACATAGGTAGCACCTGGAATTACCTCTGTGCTCATATTTGAGTGGATGATAACATACTTTGAGAAATATCCCTGATTCCCTACATATTTTCATGACCTCAGTTCCATTCTTTTCTCTGTCCCTTTTCCCTTTTGCTATCACAAACAGAGATACTCTTTATAACACTATCTCATTCTGCATCTTTCATTGGTTTAAGAGCCAAAAATCATCTTACTATTGCAAAGTAAAGATGTCCAAAAAAAAAGCTGGGATGCACCACTCTCAGAACTAGCAGGGAAGCCACTAGTCCGGAACATGCTAGACTTGTGCAGTAAAATGATAGGAACTACAGTTTAGATGAACAAAATATATTAAAAGAAATATAGGCACACCTGGTCCTAATGAACGTGAGTGATCATTTCTCTCTTGATTTAAGTCTGGAGATTGTTTGGACGGGTCAAATCTAAAACAAAAAAGAGATATGTGCCTGCTGAATATCCTGTTCGTTTATGTTCTATACTACATAGTACATTATATAGAGATCTTGGCAAGTTCTCCATCCCTACCATGAGCTAAGTATGGTTAAATTTCTGAGATCACATTTAGCAGATAGGGTTGCTTTTACAACTGATAGTGCATATTGAAGTACTTTAATGGGATTAGCTACCTCTTTACCTGAAATTTTGGAATTTGTACAAGCAAAACTGCATTAAAATACTATTTGCAAATCAAATGCTTTTCATACTCTTCACAGCACACTTTTCAGTCGACTATGTAGCATGTAATCAGCTTTTGAGGTGATCCCCTTTAAGATCAAAAATTAAATCATTACATCCAACATTTATCATTGGGCTATAAAATAGATGTCACTTATTACTCAAAAGGGAGTATTTTTTCCTGTTAGAGATCTTGCTTTTAAAAAGAAATCAGTCTCAGCTAGACTGATTTTAAAGTCAGACTGATCCGAAAGTATGTAGTAGTACTACCTACTAACAGTCTATTGAATTGTTCTGGATATACAAGGTATTCTGCAAAATGTGAATTCAGGAAAACCTTTATATGTTTCTGGAATACAAATTTTAAAAACACTGTTGTGAAGCCCCTTGTAGTGTATCATGAGCCTCACGGAGAGAAGTAGTATATGGAGCAAAGAAAATATAAAACTAAGACAAGGACAGAAAAACACCTTTTGAAAAAACAAGTACTTACCCAGCTAAATTTTGGATAACACTTATTGCCAAATCATGAAGTGCTGACGTATCCATTCTGCTTGGATTTAACAAAGGGAATTTTTCAGGATCCAGCCCCATTACCATCCTTTTGCTCTTAGCTCTGAGACTCTCTGTTTGAATAGCATGAGCAATGGAATCTTGTAACATCCCATCCATGGCAAGAGTGGTAAAGTCCTCCTGAAATGGGAAGAAAAATGAAGCCCTCTTGACATTAGCAGGCAATTAGCGAAAGCATTCCACATAGTAACTGACTACTAAAGCAGATCTTCCAAACAGACACTATTTTGCTTCACAGGCTGAAATAAAATTTTTTGATTCTAATAGCAATGTTGTTACAGTTATACAACTCTGCAACACTTCAAAGCAGTTAAGAGTAGGTTCTCAAAATAATCATCAACAGTATTTAAAGGTATACTCTCAAAACAATGATCCACTGAGATTACAAAATAAAGACAGACTTTCCAGAAAAGGAAGAAAGAAAACACAACCTTTGATAAAAACAAGATCTCTTCAGGACACGTTTGATTTTTTAAAATTATTTAAAGAAATCCATAAAATACGTATCTGTGAACAGTGCTATGCCTTGAAAACAAACTCAAGAACTGAGCAATTCGCTGCATTTTGTAAACTTGGTGCTGACTGCTGATTTACTCAACCTCTTAATAAAATGTCCTAATGTTATAGTGTCTTGGACAGCTTGGCATAATGCAGATTCTTTTTTCATTTGAAAATTCAAAGCACAGATTCTGAAAAACTTCTAAAACATCTATACAGGGAAATTCTCTCAACGTTAAATAAAATATGGAGAATGTGGATACTTACACTGGCATGTGGGATCATTGCTTTTTCTAGGAAGCAGTCAAGATACTGGCTTCTCTTTTTCAGCTCTTTCAACACCTCTTTAGCAAAACCATACAACTCTTCAGAAGCTGAAGCCTGAAAGATACGGTAATACAGACGGTATTCAATAAACTAGATATTTTGGCCTTTTCAAACATGCTGACTCTAGCAAACAACATCATTAGCCTCTCTTCTGTCACCAGCTTACGTACACAGACATGGAAGTAATGAGATCGCATAGAAATTGAGGTTTTGGTCTGATAAAGGGGAAAAGAGGTGTGGGATTTTCCTGAGCAAAAATTCTGTGTTTCTGCCCACCTCCCAAATGTGAAGAAACACAAGCCTACCTTAAAAATATTAGCTTATGCAATCATGCACAGTGAGTCAAATTAATAACAATTATTAATAATTCAAATTTAAACACCATTTTGTGCTGTTTAGAACTTACTTCTTTATCTGCAGTAGGATGAGCACAAGCATCTCTCTTCTGCTGGAGCTTCTCCAAGTAGGACTTCAGTGTCACTGACTGCAAATTGGAATTTGCTACCTAAAGCAGAAGCAGATACTAGGGAAATAAAATTCCCATTCAGGGGATTTTCAGAGCCTCCACTTTGAAATCACTAGAACCACTGATAAAAAACAGGTAAAAAATTCCTGGTATTCAGAGGAGAAGCTGAAAACAGTAATTCACAAAAGCAACACTTGATGTCCTTCACAGTACCACAGAAAAATGCTGGTCAGTTCAGATGTACATACTCAATGTGCTGCAGGGCCATAGTGTTCCAGCACAGCTGCAGCAGTAAAAATAAAGTTTTAAGCTGACAATGACAGAAAACAGGTTTTGAATTAACATGACAAGTCACTTAATGTTTGTTCACTCTGAATTCAGCCAAAATCTCTTCAGCAGAATAAGAAAAAAAATATTATACGGAATTTAAGCAAAGTTCTGATGTTTCCGTTTGTACCTCTGATTTGATTTGCTGTTGTAGCCATCTCAAAGATCGTTGGACCTTCTCCATAAAGGCTCGACTCATAGAGACATCAGCAAATTTTTTTTCAGACTGCTTGACAAGTTCAGTAGCCTTTAAGAATGACAGAAACAAGGGACAGGATTTTTCGCTTTTAAAAACTTAAATAATAGAACTTGCCATTTTTATTTCTTTTTTCCATCATGTAATTGCCAAAGAGAACAGTTTTACAGTTACAATTTAAAAGCAGGCTGACTGCAAATCACCTATATCAACAGAAAGCATCATTTCAAAGAATGAAACTCTGCATACCTGCTCCAAGCAGTTTGATTCCATTTTCTCCACATCTGTTTTGATTAAACTTTCCAAAGAGTCAATTTGCTTACTCTCTTTCTGAAGACATCTGTTGAAAAACTTTACCTCTTCAGAAGAGAAGTCACCTCCCTCTGAAAATAATCTGAAAGCAAAAGTAGAAGCTGTGCCTGTTCTTTTTCTCCAAGACTATTTTAGCTAAGCAGCCCTAAAATGTAGATATCAACACAAATGAGATGAAAATAGTGTAATAATTGTGGCTTAACAGAATTTTCTTAATAGCAAACTAGATTAATAACAAAATTAATTTTAATGTTCTGCCTATGTAACAAACACCAGAAATAGGTCACTATTTATAAACAAAACTTCCATGAAATTTCTATACCTGCAAGTTTTGAGAAAATCCACATTTGAACCCTTTAATTTCCCTAAAGTTTCCTCCAGATGGTGTTGGTAACTCCTCACAGTAATCGCAATTGATTCCAGATGATTGTGGAGCTGTGGTTGCAGATTGTTGCTGGAAGAAGCTGACCTAATAGCACATAATAAAAGACAGGGAAAACATGTCAGAAGAGGAACACACATGATGATTTGGTGACTGCTGGCTGTAAAGACATGAACAAATGTCAGAATTCATCCTGAGCTAGGATGGTCTGAATGAACACATGGAAGGTATCAGCAACAGCTGATGCTATTGAGAAGTTTTCTTCAAAATCAATTAGTCAATTACTATTACTGTGCAGGTGCAGTAAAGTGGATAAAATCTAAACAGATGAAACATCTTTTCTACTTAAAGACTGTCAGCACTTTGAAAAGAGATGAAAATTTCCACATGTTCAGCCCTGGTTTTAATTTTTTCAGGGAGAGAGAATTAAATTCTTTACATCTTTTCAAGTTTTATAAAATAGTCTTCATTGAAGAATAATGATGTATATAAAACAGGTTCAGAAGGCAAACCAGAAACACCTCAGACAGCAATCAGGAGTATTTAACTATGGAGACTTACAGCTAGAAACACCTGTGGCACACTTACTGCTCAGTTATAGGAGCACAGAGGAAGTCATACTCCAAGTTACGGATTTGGGAGCCTAAGTTTGTGTTGAGGTTATTTAGCTGATCCAAAAATTTGAGAAATTCAGCTTCCTCCTTTTTCAGGCCTTCTCCCAGCTCCGCACAGTGGCACTCAAGACGCTCTTTGTGAAGTGACAGTTCCCCTGAGAAGAAAAGAAGTTTTACAATATGGATATTATTCTCTGTTTGCTGTGGACTATCACAATGCCCAGTCAACCTACGATCAACAGCAGCAGCAAAATAAACAGAGCCAGACCTCACAGAAACTAAACCATACAAGTAAAATACATTCCATTTGGTTTCTTTGACTTTTCTCCTGTGTTAAACATACATCCTTAGCAGCTCCTAATCCATTCAAAACACAAATGCCTCATTTGCTCTTAAGCATTCTTCTTCCTTTATTTTTGGTCATTGCTGACATCTTCATTATCTCTCTGTTCTCAGTCTTTTAACAAAAGTAAAGTGGGCTTTTTTTAATGGAAAATATGTTTCTCCCTGGCTTTATAAGGGGAAAAACCTATCAGTTTTGGTCTCCCTTCTGGAATGGTAGTTGGATAAATCAAGAGTCAGACAATAACCTCAAGAAAGTGGCCAGAAAAAGCACCTGTCCTCTTTGTGGAAAAAGGGAAATTGAAAAATTATTTGCCTGTTCTCCTAAGAGAGAATTTTTTACTTTATGTATTAAAGACCAACAAACCCGTATAAAATATTTTTTTCTCAGCATAAAAACCAGACAACTCTCATGCAAAAAAAGTTTTGATTAGTGGCTGCTCTGCAGTTACTCAGTGATATTTCACAGAGCTAAATCCTTCCTCTCATGTTTCCAGAAGCCTGGTGCTGGCATTTCAGCTCTCTCAACTTGCTAATTCTTTCTCTGCAACACTTGTAAAATTACTTTTTGTACAATAAAAACTCTTGTTAAATAATTTCAAGGTGAATGATAATTCACAAACATTGACAACGCAGTGTTCTACATCTTGTACAATCCAGTTATTGATCAAGGCACTGCTGCCTATTTTTCCAAACATAACATAGCACAAACCAGGAAGAGGTATAGAAATGTCATTCTGAAAATATATGAGTAACATGTTATACTGGGAATTTGTAGACACTCAACTGCTTCCTTGCTCAGTTGTCTTTTACAACTGAGTCAACCAATGCTGAAACAGTTTTGGCTCACTTATGATCATCTCTAAACAAAGACATACGATGCTCAGAGTAAAAAAAAAATCAGTACCAGCTCGAGTGTTATAGATATTTGTCTGTATCTCCTCCTGCTTTTGTTGATGCAACTGAAGATGCAGCACAAGTATTGAATTCAGCTCCTCTTTCTTGGCAGCCACAAAGACACGGGAGTTGGACAAGGATTCTGCAAACCATTTCTCCAAGTGTTCAAAAAAGCTGAGGCGAATCCTATGATTGAAAAAGAAATATTACAGTGAGAAACAGTAAATAATAAATAAGAATGTATTAAATATATTAATTCTAAGAATTTAACTTCTGACTATAGTAAGATATCCTTTCAGTACCATTTGCACAATACTGTTTAAGTTTTTGAGCTAGCTGCATACTACTGAGTACCAGACATTTTACCTTCATGGCTCTGCAGGGAATTTGGGAATTTTACTTGCGTTTCTGTGATCTGTTTTCTCACTTAATAAATTTCCATAAAATATGAATGTTCTGTAAAGGTAAGTGCCTTTGTGGTACTTTAAAAGGATGCATACAAAGCAATATAAACATTTTCTTACATTTGTATCAATTTAAAAAAGAGGAATACCTTAAGTATAAAATTATACTTAAAATACCTGATTATAAACTAATAATTAGATAATTTTGGCCTCTTCTATAATGTTTCTTCTAAACAGCTGAAATTTGTCTATTACGTAAAGAAGCTGTTTTCTACTCACTTTTTCTTCAGCTTGACAAACACAGTTTCTTTGAGAAGTACATATTTCAGGTACATAGGAAGTGATTCTTCCTTTTCATATTTTGTAAAATAATTCTCTGTGATGTCAGTCTTTGCTGCCTCTTCAACTCCAAGGACAGTGTAAATGTTTCCACTAGCAGTGGAAAATATCTCCATGGCAATTTCAGCACTTTCTGCCTTGCTGCTATTGCACACTGCCTAGTGAACAGTTGGAAAGCATCATCTGTTACCTTTAAAGGTATCAGCATAGAATCAACACAGCACAAGCTAATGTAAGAATCCTAAGGATATTTAGAATAACATTTTCATTCTCAATTTGGACAACATTTATACAGTGTAAAGCAATATTTATATATTCTGGGAAGACTCAATAGGCAAAGTCACCAATGTTTTAGATGGGTTTTGATAGGTTAATAAATTAATGGAATTAAAGACCTAAAAATACAATACTTAGGTACAAATACAGCCTAAAGCATTCAGCATGGCTTCAGAACACAGTGATGAAAAAAAGATAGATTGAAAAAAAATTTTCTTTTACCCTTTTACAAAGGTAAAAGCAGTGCTTGTAAACGGTTTTATACACTCTATTTGTCCATAAAAAGGATCTAAACCCCTACGGGCTTTGTGTACAAACTAAGCAAACAAAGACTTTCTATTCATCTTCAGCAAAAAGACTTCCTATTCCCCCTTCTTTTGGGCAAGACTGCCTTCACCTTCAATTTTATTCTCTTAGAATCATAGAATCATCTGGGTTGGAAAAGACCTCTGAGATCATCAAGTCCAACCCTCGAGCCACTACCGCCGCGGTTCCCAGCCCATGGCACTGATGCCACATCCAGTCTCCTCTTAAACACCTCCAGGGATGGAGAATCCACTCCCTCCCTCCGTAGCCCATTCCAATGCCTGATTACCCTCTCTGTAAAGAATTTCTTCCTAATATCCAACCTAAACCTCCTCTGGCAGAGCTTAAGACTGAGCCCTCTTGTCTTACTGACAGTTGCCTGGGAAAAGAGATCAACCCCTACCTGGCTACAACCTCCTGTCAGGGAGCTGTAGAGAGTGATGAGGTCTCCCCTCAGCCTCCTCCAGGCTCAACAACCCCAGCTCCCACAGCCTCTCCTCACAGGGCTTGTGTTCAGGTCCCTCTACCAGCCTGGTTGCTCTTCTCTGGACACTTAACCTCTGTAACGCTTACCCCTTGTTCTGCATGTTCAGTTTCTTCACTTTTATGAGGAATGCTCTCTCCATCTTCCTCTGTTTCTTCAGTTTTCTGTGCAAAGATCTCCTCATGCTCAACTGGGCTGGTTTCTCCATCTGATCGTTGACAATTGTCTATCTCTTCTGGCACTGGTTGAGAGAGCCGATTGTCCCACTCTGCTCTGTGCTGGTGCAGACTCACCTTAAGTCCTGGAAGCAATTTTGGATGCCACAATATAAGAAAGATCTAAACCTATTAGGGAGTGTCCAAAGGAGAGACACAGATGGTGAAGGGACTAGAGGGGAAGCCTTATGAGGAATGCCTAATTTGGCATGTTCAGCTGGAGAAGAGGAGACTGAGGTCAGAGCTCATTGGGGTTCGCAGCTTCCTCCCAAGGGGTGGTGGAGGGGCAGCTCCGATCTCTGCTCTGTGTGAGCACGGACAAGACCCAAGAGAATGGCTGGATCTACGTCAGAGGAAACTTCGCTATATCTCAGGAAAAGATTCTTTCCCCAGAGGGTGGTTGGCACTGAATAGGCTCCCCAGGGCAGTGGTCACAGCCCCAAGGCTGCCAGAGCTTAAGGACCGTTTGGACAACGTTCTCAGGCACATGGTTGGGGTGTCTGTGCAGGGCCAGGAGCCGGACTTGGATGATCCTTGTGGGTCCCTTCCAACTCAGGATATTCTACTATTTTCCTCTCTTTCATTTCCTTGCACAATGCTCTCAGCTTGCTGCTTCACTACATGTTAGGTTCTGAAGTCTCAGCCAGTCAATTACAGTTAAAGCACAGTTTTACTGATTACAATCCAAAGAGATACGGATTGAAAAAAAAGCAAGCAAAAATACCTGTTTGTTCCACTGAGGTATTACTCTGACCTTGAACTGGGAGGGCTATCTTCCCTTGCAAGTTCTAAAAGCAAAACAACAACAACAAAAAAACCATATCATTTTAAAATACAAATTTACCTGCTTATAAGAAATTCATATCCCTTTTCAAAATATATCTATTTCAGTAAGTTATGATAGCCTTGAATGAATCACTTATTGTCTAAACAACCTGTAACACTCAAATTCACTAATATAAGTTTGTTACCTTGTAGTTTTCCATTTAAAAGGCAAATGAATTAGCTGTAGTGCAGTTTGTAACAATATTTTAACCAGACAAAATTTTTACCTGTTTGAAGATTTCCTTCACATTAAAATGCTGGCTGATGGATACGCTGTAAGAAATCAACTCACGCAAAACAGCTTCTGGGTAAGCCATTACTTCATCCATTACAACTTGGTTGAGTGTCTCATTCCTGTCAAATTTAAGGTCACTGTTGTCGTGAGTTTGCAAAACAGCCCCCCGCCCCAGAGGCTGTAAATACTTTCTCCAGGTGAATTTCCAGAGCAAAGCAAATCAAAAGTTTTAGTAACGCCTTTGCCAATCACATATTTAAGAAAATGGAAGAGAAGCTGTGTGGCACAGATGAAAGTAGAAGCCGTGTAGAGGGAGGCAGCAAGCCCCAAGGGGGGCCAGCCCTCCCTCCTCCCCCTGCCCTAGGCGGGGGCAGGTGTGGCACTGAAGTTCCCCTGACTGAGACATGTAACAGAGTGGAGGAAAAAAACTTTAAAGAAGAACTTGGACGAAACATGTTGCAAAAGGAATTCCAGCCAGAGAGACAGCCTCAGCCTCCAAGGTCAAAGCCAGCAGCCAGAAGAGAGAGAAGTCTGAAAGGGGGCTCCTTCTCCCTCTCCCTCTCTCTCTCTCTCTCTCTCTCCCTTCAGCAGGAAAAAGACTGAAAAATAAAAATCCCTGCCATCTGTGGAAGATTGTTGGGGAGTGGAGACGACCCCTCTGCAGCTCATGAAGGAGCTCACGCCGGAGCAGAAGAGCACATGCAGATGTGACTCCCTGGGAGGCCTGAGATGAAACAGTGTCTTTCTGGACTGTGGCCCACCGAGAGAAAGACCTACGCTGGAGCGAGACAGCCCAGGTAGGATTTGTGTGATCCCAGTGAGGGATCTGTGCTGGTGCAGCTGAATTTGTGACCCTAAGGGACAGCAGAGAAT
>JAWMRA010000005.1:26486600-26498246 GCA_035584735.1 Pseudotriccus pelzelni | reverse complement strand
ACCCAGGTCAGCACAAGCTCCCTCGCACTGCTCACCTGCAGCCCTGGGGCAGGAACGCAGCTCCGGCCGCCCTCCCGCCAGTCCGGGGATCCCACATGCCCACCCGGTCCCTTCCCTAAACAGGACTGTCCCCCCACCTCGAGGCGCCCCCTCCTCCCCGCCGTGGTCCTCCTCCTGGGCCAGAAAAAGCACCTGTCCTCTGTGGAAAAAGGGAAATTGAAAAATTATTTGCCTGTTCTCCTAAGAGATAATTTTTTACTTTATATATTAAACACCAACAAACCTGTATAAAATACTTTTTTCTCACCATAAAAACCAGACAACTCATGCAAAAAAAGTTTTGATTAGTGGCTGCTCTGTAGTTACTCAGTGAGATTTCACAGAGCTAAATCCTTCCTCTCGTGTTCCCAGAAGCCTAGTCTTGGCATTTCAGCTCTCTCAATTTGCTAATTCTTTCTCTGCAACACTTGTAAAATTATTTTTTGTACAACAAAAACTCTTGTTAAATAATTTCAAGGCAAATGAGAATTCACAAACATTGACAATCCAATCTTCTACGTCTTGTACAATCCAGTTGTTGATCAAGGCACCGCCATCTGTTTTTCTAAACATAACATAGCACAAACCAGGAAGAGGTACAGAAATGTCATTCTGAAAATATACAAGTAACATATTATACCAGGAATTTGTAGACACTTGACTGCTTCCTTGCTCAGTTGTCCCTTACAACTGAGTCAACTAATGCTGAAACAGTTTTGGCCCACTTATGATCATCTCTAAACAAAGACATACGATGCTCGGAGTAAAAAAAAAATCAGTACCAGCTCCAATGCTGTACATATTTGTCTGTATCTCCTCCTGTTTTGTTGATGCAACTGAAGATGCAGAAGTATTGAATTCAGCTCCTCTTTTTTGGCAGCCACAAAGACGTGGGAGTCAGACGATGATTCTGCAAACCATTTCTCCAAGTGTTCAAAAAGCAGAGGTGAATCCTATCGTTGAAAAAGAAATATTACAGTGAGGAATAGTAAATAATAAGTAAGAATTTATTAAATATATTAATTCTAAGAATTTAACTTCTCACTATAGGAACATATGCTTTCAGTACCATTTGCACAACACTGTTTAAGTTTTTGAGCTAGCTGCATAGTACTGAGTACCAGGCATTTTACCTTCATGGCTCTGCAGGGAATTTGGGAATTTTACTTGTGTTTCTGTAATTTGTTTTCTCACTTAATAAATTTCCATAAAATATGAATGTTCTGTAAAGGTAAGTGCTTTTGTGGTACTTTGAAAGGATGGATACAAAGCAATATAAACATTTTCTTATATTTGTATGAATTTTAAAAAGAGGAACAACATAATAAGTATACAATTATAATTTTATAATTAAAATATCTGATTATATACTAATAATTAGATAATTTTGGCCTCTTCAGTATAATGTTTCTTCTAAACAGCTGAAATTTGTCTATTATGTAAAGAAGCTGTTTTCTACTCACTTTTTCTTCAGCTTGACACACATGGTTTCTTTGAGAAGTACGTATTTCAGGTATATAGGAAGTGATTCTTCCTTTTCATATTTTGTAAAATAATTCTCTGTAATGTCAGTCTTTCCTGACTCTTCAACTCCAAGGACAGTGTAAATGTTTCCACTACCAGTGGAAAATATCTCCATGGCAATTTCAGCACTTTCTGCCTTGCTGCTATTGAACACTGCCTAGTGAACAGCTGGAAATCATCATCTGTTACCTTTAAGGGTATCAGCATAGAATCAACACAGCACAAACCAATGTTAGAATCCTAAGGATATTTAGAATAACATTTTCATTCTCAATTTGGACAACATTTATACAGTGTAAAGCAATATTTATATATGCTGGGAAGACTCAATAGGCAAAGTCACCAATGTTTTCAGTGGGTTTTGACAGGTTAATAAATTAATGGAATTAAAGACCTGAAAAAACAATACTTAGGTACAAATACAGCTTAAAGCATTCACCATGGCTTAAGAACACTGATGAAAGAATGATAGATTAAAAAAAAATTCTATGCAAAGGGTTTTTACAAGGGTAAAAGCAGTGCTTGTAAATGATTTTATACACTCTATTTGTCCATAAAAAGGATCTAAACCCCTACTGGCTTTGTGTATAAACTAAGCAAACAAAGACTTTCTATTCATCCTCAGCAAAAAGACTTCCTATTCCTCCTTATTTTGGGCAAGACTGCCTTCACCTTCAATTTTATTCTCTTGTTCACTTAACCTCTGTAATGCTTACTCCTTGTTCTGCATGTTCAGTTTCTTCACTTTTATGAGGAACTCTCTCTTCTTCTTCCTCTGTTTCTTTAGTTTCCTGTGCCAAGATCTCCTCATGCTCAGCTGGGCTTGTTTCTCCATCTGATCATTGAAAACTATCTCTTCTGGCACTGGCTGAAAGAGTGAATTGTACCACTCTGCTCTGTGCTGGTGCGGCCTCACCTCAAGTCCTGGAGGCAATTCTGGATGCCACAATATAAGATCTAAACCTATTAGGGAGCATCCAAAGGAGAGAGATATAGATGGTGAAGGGACTAGAGGGGAAGCCTTATGAGGAATGGCTGAGGTGATTTGCCTTGTTCAGCTGGAGGAGACTGAGGTCAGAGCTCATTGGGGTCTGCAGCTTCCTCCCAAGGGGTGGTGGAGGGGCAGCTCTGATCTTTGTTCTATGTGAGCAGGGACAAGACATGAGGGAATGGCTGGATCTATGTCAGAGGAAGCTTAGCTGGATCTCAGGAAAAGGTTCTTCCCCCAGAGGGTGGCTGGGCACTAAACAGGCTCCCCAGGGCAGTGGTCACAATCCCAAGGCTGCCAGAGCTCAAGGACCGTTTGGACAATGTTCTCAGGCACATGGTTTTGTTGGAGTGTCTGTGCAGGGCCAGGAGTTGGACTTGGATGATCTTTGTGGGTCCCTTCCCTGGCGATTCTTCAGGATATTCTACAATTTTCCTCCTTCATTTCCTTGCAGAATGCTCTCAGCTTGCTGCTTCACTACATGTTCAGCTTCTGAAGCCTCAACTAGTCATTTACAGTTAAAGCACAGATTTACTGGTTACAATCCAAAGAGATGCAGATTGAAAAAAAAGCAAGCAAAAATACCTGTTTGTACCATTGAGTTATTACTTTGATCTTGAACTGTGAGGGCTATCTTGCCTTGCAAGTTCTAAAAGCAAAACAACAAAAAACCAAAAAACATACTATTTTAAAATACAGATTTACCTGCTTATACGAAATCCACATCCCTTTTCAAAATATATCTATTTCAGTAAGTTATGATAGCCTTGAATGGCTTTTTTTCTAAAGAACCTGTAACACTCAAACTCACTAATATAAGTTTGTTACCTTGTAGTTTTCTGTTTAAAAGGCAAATGAATTTGCTGAATGGCAGTTTATAACAAGATTCTAACCAGACAAAATTTTTGCCTGTTTGAAGATTTTCTTCAAGTTAAAATGCTGGCTGATGGATATGCTGTAAGAAATCAACTAGTGCAAAACAGCTTCTGGGTAAGCCATTACTTAATCCATTAAAACTTGGTTGAGTGTCTCATTCCTGTCAAATTTAAAGTCATTGTTTAAGAGATTCAAGAATGTACAGAAATAAAATAAATTTGACTACGGTGTCTTTAAATCCAAATCTAACTTTCTCACCAGTGTCATAAAATCTTTAGGCTAAATGTTGCGCTTGATATGTTTATACCAAATACAATCACATCCTTATTAATAGAGATTAGTTCATTACAAATATATAAATGCACAAAAATTAAGAAATATTCACAATAAAGCCTTTCACATCTTTTCTTTTGGATGGGAAACCATTCAAAATCTGTGCTTATGTAAGGAATATTAGAAATGAGAGGTCAAATTACTGTCTTCCATATTCATTCTGTATTGATGCTCAGCTTTGAATGACCTTTTCTGGTTTGTTTTCATTGGAAATAAAAACTAAGGGTTCAAGCTAAGTCTCAGTTTAAGAAAAAAAATGCAATGTTCACACCTATTTTCATTTACATGTACATTCTCTTTGTCTCCTAAACAAAGATAATTATGGCAACTTTATGTACGTTTGTGGTGGGTTGACCTTGGCTGGATGCCAGGTGCCTTTCCCAGCTGGGCAAGGGAGAGAGAATAACATGGAAGACGACTCGAAGTTTGAGATAAGGCACTTCACTAAAGCAAAAGCGAAAGTTTGTGCATGCACAAATGAAGACGAAAATAACAAAGCTTATTCTCTACTTCCCATTAGCATGTGTTGTTCCCAGGATGCAGGGCTTCAGCACGTGGAGTGGCTGCTATGTAGGCAAACATTGCAAACAACAAATGCCCCCCTGTCACGGTTAAGGTGAGGGCAACAAGGCTTCCATGTTCGGAGATCAGGAACTTTTTATTACAGGTAGTGCAACTGCTCATATACAGAATCCAGTAACACATGCACATGTACAGTTGGTTTGTCAGTAGCATAAACATCTCATCATTGGACATTCGTCCACGCATGTCCAACAACCCTGACTCAGCATTCTTGCCAGGAAATCCATTCTGTGTCCCCGCCTTTTCTGTCCGTGGTTACCACCTGACCAGGCGTAGACGTTCCACCTTCAACCTCTCAGCTATTCAGAGACCCCAGAACCAGCTGGGGACCCCACACATCCACCCCCCTTCCTCCTCCTTTCCTTAGTATCTGAGCTGACATCACATGGTATGGAATATCCTTGGGTCAGCTGGCCTACTTGTGCCCCCTTCCAGGATCTTCCCTGGACTGAAGAGGGGAGAATGCTGTGCCAGCACTCCCCTGCAGAAGCCAAAACACTGGTGTCTTATCAGCCCCCTTCTAGCTACCAATGCAAAGCACAGCACTATGAGGGCTGCTATGGGGAAATGAATGGCAGCTCAGCCAGACCCAATACAGTGTTCAAGTATTCAGATAGGTGTGATAGGCTGAAATGTAGTTAATGTCTTAAACATCTTCAAAAATCGAAAGAACACTTTTTGTTAAACTGCAAGGAAGCAACTACTTGTCTGTGACCACCAAAGCACCTTCCACTTCTGAATATGCCTCGTGACTGGAATTTGGATTGTGACAAGAACTTGAGATAAAACTATTGTCCAATTATCTCAGGTCTGAGGAGAAGTAAACAAGGCTCAGCTGGTAGAGGAGAAGAAGAATTTTGGGCATGTGATGGCAAAATCTACCCACGCTGGGAAGAGCATGCACTCATGGGACATTCATGTGAGAGGCAGCTGAGAAGGGGTCATAAACCATCAAAACCCCTAAAGTGACCCCCCCTCATTCCTGATGCCTTCCACTACCAGAGGACTGCACATGATCCAAGTGAGGCAACAAATCCAGAGCCTGTCACAAGAGACTGCAAAGCTTCCCATCCCAAGGGAGGTGATTAGTATCCCCTGAATGTATATTAATCCACTGGACTCTAAGTTTTGCCAGACTCATCACTGAGAAGATCAGAAGAACAGGACCCATGGGATGCTGCCGGGTTTAATGGATTGGTGATATATTTTCTATTTTAATCTCTCTTTCTCCCCCCTCCTTTTTCCTATTTCTTTCTATCTATCTTTCTTTGCCTCATATTTACCGTTAAAAAAAAATCCATACTATTGACTTTGGCATATGATCTTGTTTGCACCTTTATTTGGGCAGAGGCATTTTTAATAATTTTAATAACTAGATCATAACAATAGGTTACACTGCCTTTTGCAACCTCACCTTGTATTTTAACTTGATCCATTACCTTTGTTTTTTTTTTAAATCATTCTAATGAGTATTAAGAGTACCAACCCCATAATTCTAACCACAATCCCACTGTGAGGTGTGTGCATCGGCCCCTCAGGTCCACATCACTCTTCTAACATGTTTCGACCTCCTGGGTGTGAGAATAGAGCAGCTTCCTCTCAGGCTATTTAATCTTCACTCCTGCTGCTAAAGCAAGGGGAGTGGTATGTGCCAATTTTTATCTGACTTTTATAGTTGCAAATGCCTAATCATGAGACAGGTAACAGAAATATTACTAAAATAAACATTTTGGCTAACTGAAAGTTCTTAGTGAATTCTAGTCCTTGCAGTAGTTTGAACAAGATCAAATCTGAGACCACGGGTGATGGTACAGGCTAATTTCTGATTCCTGTGATTCAAGAATCTGAACTATTACTTTTAACATCTGAATAAGGCATGGATGTAGTGGTCTACTACACAACAATACTGATCTGGTATAGTTTTTGAGTGACACCATTCTTCCTTAGTGCTGCTCATAAACTATGAGTATTATTTACCTTAACCTTGTTCAGTATGTACATTATTTCATTTTACAGTCTTACATGAAGTAACAAGCAGTATTTTTCCACACCTTCACACTACAACAGAGAGAGCAGCGTGGCAGTGCCCTCTCATTACCCAACAGTGCTCGGTTTATATTCTGCATATTAAAAAATAAAATCAGGAGTCTTTTATCTGCATACAATGTAAAAAAACATAAATTGTGTCTTCATGTAAAATGAGGGAGAAAAGAATACAAATGATGAAGAATATCCTGCAAAATAGAAACTTCTTTTATATGTCAGTGATTGATAAGTAGAAAAAACAAATGTCAGTTGGGAAAAAGACATTCTGGGAATATTCAGTTTGCTATCTTGCCCCAGATAAAACATTTACAGTGGCCTCATCATTGATGAGCTTGTGTAAATAAGCTGCCAAGAGGGAAATTTCCTCCAGTTTCACTGTATACTTTTTCAGTCTATCTGCTATCTGTGCAATAAAAGAATAAAGAAAAGCAAAAACTAAAAAAGCATAACTCAGATGTCAGTTTCCCAAGTTAAAAAATTGTATGAACAAAACAATTTTTTTCCATTAAAATAAATTCAACAGGTTGATAGATTGAGAAATAAACCTGAAAATATTAATCTTAAATATCTGAAAGACTGATTTTTAAAAATCATTCATTAAAAAGCAACTAAAACTTTCCACCATCTCTGGCCTTTCTCATAACTAAACATAAATAAAAATGTTACTGATGATACTCTTGGACCTACTCACTTGCATTACAAAGAGGACAAACTGGCACAGGTAGAACAAACAGCTTTTGTTTGCCTACAAGAACAACACAGCCCTTAAGGACCTCCTTAAGGGATATCTATTTATTTATACAAACATTTACTGTGATGTCCAACGACTTTTACAAGTCAGCCTGAAGCCTACACAACTGCAACAAATCTGCTACTGATATCCAGCCTACCCAAATCAAAATTGAACTCGGTCATGCCTGTGCTCTTTCTCAGCTATTCCCAAAAAATAACACACCAGATGACAGTTTGACCTAAAAAACCCTTGCAGGAAAATAAAAGCAGCTCACTTTTAGTACAGAAAATTGTGCAAGAAAGAAACACCTTGAAACTGGAAAAAAATTATTTTCTTCTGATTATGCAGGTATAAAATGACTGAACAGTCTATTTGTAAAAAGAAAGTAATCACCACACAATAGAATTACTGGCAGACCTCTGACTCCAACAGAAACAAGCTGCTCTTTGGTCTGCATCCACCATTATCAGCAAATAATAATTTTATCCTTAAGTAAAAATTATTAAGTCTGCATCTCACTTTAGAAGCTCATCTCCTTTCAGTCTCCTCTAGGGATTCATCCATTGTCCTAATCCACTTCTTTCTATTCAAGGATTCCTGGTGAATCATATTCCACAGTTTTTCCAAACCCTGCAATAAGAATTTACTATCAGCCTCTTTGAAAAGTAAATGTAAAAAAAAAAATCAAAAAAGAAAACAGATCTTAAGACTTCAGTGAGCCTGTTACACAGAGCAGATACAAATAACTGAAGGTGAGCCAATGCTCTGAGCCGCCTTACTTCAAATGAGAAACCTTCTAGAGCAGTGTCAGACACAATCTTTTCAAATAGAGGTTTACTTTTTTTATTGGATTTTATCACTTTTACTTGAAGGCATTTTTGAAGCTTCAAAACAGAGGCTTCCATCTCCTAAAAAGATAAGGAACTCAGTGTGATCACTTGAATATTGGGCCCTGACCTTAGAATAGCACTCTCGGCTATCTAGATTAAAAAATCCTGCCTTACTCTGCCAATGTAGTCCAGCTCCTGCTGCATTTCGGTCACTGCTTGATCATGCTGCTTTTGCAGCTGTTCTGCCAGACATTTCAAGGTCTTGCGGTTTTTTTCCTCAGGAACTGCCAAGAAAGAAATGAGGATGATGGAGCCCGGAACTCTTGCTGCAGAACATGGCATGCATGAACAATAAATCCCTAAATCCGCTCTGTGACTGCTGCAGTTTGTGCAGCTCTTACAGAGTGCAGCATGGGAAGGGAAATCTTTGCAAATGCAGATTAAAAATACTTGAGCGTATTTGACAATTTTTATTAACATGATTTTCAGGATAAAAGCACGGAAGCTATCAACTACATTCACGTATGATGCAAAAAAGTTGCATCATTTCAAAATGAGATCTGTTTACATCAGAACTGGAATTTATCATCTAAACATAAGCTGTGATTGACTGACAATTTCGCAACCATTTTTTTTCTAGGAGGAGACTCTTCAGCTTCAAAATTACCTACAAATCATCAAAAATGTGTCAGGTCATTTCTGATCTTGATTTTATACCTTGTTCAGCTAAAACTGCTACATGTATAGTGTTTCCTATGAACGCAAATTTAAATAGCTGACATTAAGGGAAAACAATTTTACCAAGTATACCAGGTAGGCCTCTGACTTCCTCAGCTGAAACTGGAGAATCTACATTTCTCCAGGCCTTTGGAGATGTTGTAGGTTCTCTAAAACAAGAAGAATAAAGTTTTGATTTGTACTAATTGTGTAAGAAGGGAGACTAGCATAATAGTATAATATTCACTTTAACTGGCAAAATGTAATATTTAAGTGAACATAAGTATCATTCTAACCTCAAAGAATATGATTCAAAGAATCAACATTGCTTCTTCTGAGATGAACTGAACCAAGTAATTATCCAGTGTGGTTTGACCCCAACTTCAAATCTGTTATGATGGCATTAAAGCAATACACGCAAGATTTAGTGCATGCAAACTACAAAGACAAACATGCTATGCCTAAAGGTATAAGAATCTATGAAATCTCAAGGTGGAGCTATCAAGAAATGTGAAAATTGCCTTTATCTGCACACTGCTCTTTCCATCGGCTTGGACACTGTGTTTCTCCTTGGGGTCAGTGAGAATCCAGGAGAATTCAGCAGCAGGGTTAGGGTAAAAAGGATGGATGCATTAACTTCTTTCTTGTTCATTACATAATCTTACTGCATCATCATGTAAATCATCAACATACTTTGAAATATAGTTAAAAAATATGTGTCAGACTCAGCATATATCTAGACTGCTTTGAGCAAAGAAGACGGGCAATTTCTTTCGCAAAGAAAAGCTGTACAAGATGCCTGCCATTGTAAATATCAGCCTGTTAACCTGCACTTTAACAGGCAGCAGCTCATTATACTAAATTTACATCTAGCAAGGAGGCAGTCTGTTATTACAAGTCATTAGTGCTATGACCAAGAATTCAGAAATTTCTAGCTCCAAATGCAAATCTTACAATTTCATTTCTGTAGTCATGAACATATAATTGGGCTTTTATGCTTCTGTTCTCTGTCTGATTGTGCCTTTTTTGCGGAGTCATTGACAGGGATTTTTCCGACACACTTCTGCTGATAACACGGTAGTAGCACAGCATCAGCAGACATTTCTGAATGCCCATCCCAAGTGAGCATTTTACTCTTCTTAGAAGACCTAGTCTTCTTCTTTTTCATTCAAAAGGTGTGCTAAGTGAGCCTTCAAAGAACCATAAAATCAACAGAATTACTTCCAATATCCTAAATGGAGAACAGTGACAAAATAGTTCATAAAAATTGTGGGGGAAAAGTGGCAGAAGAGAAAAGCAAAAAAAAAGGAACCCTACTTGGCATGTGCATAACCATCTAAGGATATTTTCGAAATGAGAAAAAAAGGTTAACCTTTTCCTCAGAGAGGAAAAGCAGAGCCAACTGGATTGTGCCTTGCTTACAGTTACCAGGAAAGTCAACGGTAAAGTGATAAATCTGTCAGTTAATATATCCTGATACACAATAAAGAGATATGATGCATTAGAGAGTGTATGCTGGAGATAACACAATTATTTTCTACTCAAACAATCGAAACCTAGAAAGGCTGAAACTGACATCTTGCCTGATGTCACTTCAACAGCCAGCAAACAACTGACCAACACAACCAATCTCTTTGGCTTTTACTCAGTCCTTTGGGGTTGTTTACCTTGGCCTTGGAGATTGGTTTACAGCCTTCCTCTCTGCAAACGTGTCACACACATCCTATTGAGAACAGGTGGCCCATCACAGCTGACTGCCAGACCTGCTTCCAGAGAACTGGCAACTACAAGCTGGCAGTCAAGAGGAGATACAACATTTCAGTTGGAAAAGGGCCTTCCTCGAATCACAGAATGGTTTGTGCTGGAAGGGACCTTCAAGCCCATCGAGTCCTGCCCTCCCTCGCTCCTCCACCGCCATGGGCAGGAACACCTTCAGAGTTTGAGCAGGGTGGCAGATCTGAAGCAGATCTGCTATATTCTAAATGGCTCCTCTTTTATAGGGGGAACGAGGAAGGTTCAGAAAAAGAGGTGTGAACATTGCAAATATGGGATAAGGAGGTGGGACTTACATGAATATGGAATTCTGGTGGAAAGGAGCTTCGGCGGCTCTCTACAGTTACAATACTTCATAATCCCAGTACATGTCCCTATGCTTACCCCTTCATGTGTCCATCCAGGTAAATCTGCACCTGTACACCAGCAGTGTTCATTCATCATTGTGATTGACTGGTCTGGACTTTGAGACCAGTTTGTCACTCTATTAAATGCTAGTCTTGACCGTGGGGCTCATGTTACTTCTCCATTATAAATGTGACATTTTTTAAATGCTCCAAAGAATTTTTCATTATGTTCTGTGCACATGTAGGTTTGGAAAGAAAACTTTCCCCAGGTTAAGAAATAGAAATAAAATGAAAGAAGATGTAAACTAATTACTTTTTTGAGCAGTTTTATGCTTTTTTAACTCTTTGTGCTCCTCTCCCATTAAATACCTCATCAAATATTATCAGGGCATATCCATTTCTGTAAGGAATTAGATATTCCTGATGGTTTACAAGATAATTGACTTGCTTCAGGTAGAATGCTGTTCATAATCATTTGTCAGCTTAACTCACTATAAACAGTTTTTGGTTTTTTGTGGGTTTTGGGTTCTTGAATTTTTTATTTTTTGAAGAGGATTTTGTTATTTGCACAAAACAGATGTACTTGAATTTATTCTTTCTTTCTGTGAGCTTACTGACTTTAAATTTTTTCAGTAAAAGGCAGTAATGGGAAATAATATAATAGAATGTTGTGGATTTGTCTAGGGACAATTTTTACTACACCCCCCACAAATTGCTCTAAGACAAGAGAAGGTTTATGCAGACAAAGAGATCTGATTGGGGAGAAAATAATATTAGGATCTATTACTAGCAGAAATAAAAACTAAACAACTACATCTACAACAATTCTAATTAAGCAAAAGCACTATGTATTTACAG
>JAWMRA010000005.1:26469051-26486500 GCA_035584735.1 Pseudotriccus pelzelni | reverse complement strand
CTGCCAGAGCTCCAGGAGGGTTTGGATGATCCTCTGGGGCACAGGGGGGGACTCTTGGGGATGGGTCTGTGCAGGGCCAGGAGCTGGACTTGATGATCCTTGTGTGTCCCTTCCAACTCAGCATGTTCTGTGATCCTGTGATTATGGAACTCATAAATATTTAAAACAGCCCTCTGCATGTGTCGTGTTCATCTCAGACTCCTCCAGCAAGAGTCTCAAAAAGAATCATTAGGCCTTGCAGTGGGTGTTTAGGAACTCTCCCTTCCCAACTTCCCTCTCATTGTCCTGGCATGGTCATGGGCTGTGTGCGTGGAAGATGAGTTAGGATTGGGTGCATTACAGAAGTGCCACAGGGTGCTCTAGGATGGTTCAGTCTGTGAGACAATACAGACATGACACAAAAACTATTCAAGGCATCTGTCAGTATTTCCTTTACCTTGGAATATCAAACAAATCCTCTGATGGTTGTGCACCGTTGCAAACTGGTCCGTAACAGGAATTTTAACTTCTTTGTTACAAATGGTACATGTACTCAGAAAAAAAGACAGCGCAGGGTGAACTAAACACTGTCTCAGTGGGGTCATAATATTGCTCATAAAACAACAGTAGGATGCCTCATACAGGATATGAGCACTGGAAAATCTATTGTTAAGGTCATAATAGTCACTAATGAATCCAACAAAAGTGAATCTCTTCAGAAACTTTTGAGAGAAATTAAGTGGTATTACATTTCCAGATCCATAAACCCAGAGCGCAGTTTCTAATTGTGTGCCAGTTTCTCAGTTCAAATAATTCAGCATTACTCTGTGACTGTAACCAAAACTACAGCAGGTAAAAATCTGACCGATATCATTCCCCAGATCACACCTTTAAGTAAAATCCTTTATATATGATGTTAGCCCAATTCTTGCTTCTCATTAAAAAAGCTTATTAAAATGTAGTGAACAGTGAATTATCATTTCCAATAAATCACACAATTATACTGATTACACTGTCACTATTAAAATACCTGTGACCCTTTGCTGAAGTCATATTATATTGAACACTCAGAAATGTAAGCTCATGTAACATTAATAATGATACCTTGACTTCAGGCAGGTGAATTAAAAAACAGGGAAGACTGGCAGGAAAGAACCTAAATTAATTCTGCTCTATATTGTAAAAATAAAAATGATAATTAAAACCCCATGCCGTTGCAATATGAACTGATGGGCACTGTGAAACTGTTTGGTCAAGCGTGTCATCAAAACAAACTTCATTTGCAAAAGCAGAGTTTTGAAAGGCTTAATTTCTTTTCAGATATATTTTAAAATGTTGCCCATCTCTCTCATTTGAGTCTGCTACTCGTTTTTTTTCCCCGAGATCAGGAACATGTAAATAACAATTCACGCTACTCCTGTCGCTGTGGAGCCGAGGTGTGAGCAGAGGGGCACTCAGAAGAGCTGGGGCACTTGCTGTCCATAAGCAGGGGTGCTGCTGTGACTGCTGGTTGGAGCAGACCTGCTTGTTACACCTTCAGAACGACTTCTAGTATTGACTGCAGTCACAGCTGAGCAAGTCCTGAAAGCTGTACCTGCCTAGCACTTTGTCTTTCCACTGAAATAATTTCACTCTCCTTGCTATTTTTGTACACTTTACAGTGTTATTTTTGTGTTGCTCAAACTTCATTCAGTTTCTTGATTTCCCTTTCAGGTGGCAATGATTAACCAAATCTTGACATGGTATTGAAATGAGATTCTTCCCCAAAAGACACCCTTCAGTGGAAGAGTTTGTTCATTACATTATGTTCTTGATAGTAATTTTTCTTAATAATCTTTTAGCTACTGTAATAAGCATCAGTCATGTCGACAAGATTAAATGAGTAAGAGGCCCTACTAGTGTAATAAACAACTTCAGAGACGATGAAAGATGGTCAGCTCATTATAGGTGCATCAAATTAGCAACATTGCTTGGCTGAGACTCTGTAAATTTTTTAGCTTAAAAACACCATGAATCACATTTGAATATTTGTTCTGATGAAGAGCCGTGTACTGGACTACTTACACTGGCATGCAAGTTGTTGTGTGAGTAATCCAACGTCATTATTTTTGGTAATAGCCACTCACAGTTTGGACTAAAGGGCTAATAATCAGTCTTTAATAAACTAGGACATGTTTCTAAACTGTGAGGACGTCTTGATTTCAGCTCCAGTGCCGCAGGGGCCTGACACGTTCAAGGGCAGGTATAGAAGTGCTTCCTGAGCAACCAGGATTTCAAACAAGCTTAAAAGGGCTTTTGCTGAATACCATAACATGCTCTTTCTAATGCTGCTTTGCCCAAGCTGGATGACAGGTCAGACATGCAATATCTGGCTACTTGCAAGCAGGGACATGATATTTATTTAGAAACAGGCTTAAGTCTCATTGGCTTGATTCAGCTCTGACAGATATTGTGTTCTGTATTTTGTACATATTTATATAATGTACATATTCTTTCAATGTATTTATTATAAGCTTGCATAAGCAGAACTGAGATCAGAATTTTCATTCACTACTCACAGCTCCATCTTAACTAAATCACTGACAGGATTAGGAAAATTTTTAAATCCCAACTATATCTACTTCTTAAAACCATTCTTTCCACGTAAGGTTTTAGCAACTGTTTTAAGAAATTAAAGGAATTTGAAAAGAGAGAATAACATTTGTCGGCAGGATTTGTTTATGGAGAATACATTACATTTTCAGACAGTTCAGCAGATACTTTGGCTGATGATTTTATAACATATCCATTACTAGTAATTCGCTGGGAATCAAGCTGTAGTTAAAGGGTGCTATCAGTTGTTAATAGTCTGTAGAGCAATAACCATGAGGATGAACAGGTGATGACTACAAAACTTAGAACTTCAGGCGGATATAAGTATAGTTACTGAAATTGTTACACCTGGATGGAGCGGTAAGAGCAAACTATTGCAGGAAAAATCATTTCAAGAAGCTTTAACCATGACATAAAACACGCTGAGCCCAGAGTAGCTTTCAAATCCATATCTACAACAAGTTATAACTGCCATTGTTTTTGAAACATCACAAGCAAAACAAAGCTCGCTACAGACTCTTGCTGAGCCGAAGGTGAAGAAGAATTATGACATAATTTCCTTTTTTTTCCCCTAAATGTGTATTGGTAATGGCTTAAAGTTCCCCTTTGTATTCATATTTTTCTTACCATTGCTTCAGAATTACACCAAGTACATTTTATATACTTTTATATTATTTTGGTCTTATTTTATGTGGATAATAATATCAACACCCTTGGAAATCTGACACAGGACAGTTGCATTAATTTAGTAATGTCTCAGGTTTTTCTCATGTAATCAGACTCAGGGGTGGGCTTTTTACAGGGCTGTGATTACTGGCCGGTCTGTCTCTGCAATCTGAATAATCCATATATAGTAAATGCACCAGCTTCTCAGTGTTCCTTGCCTGGTGTCTTTTCTATAGACTGGCTTCTTTATTTATCAGTAGATGGCGCAGGTAATCAAAGTGGTTTTATACCAAAGCATGTCAGGAAGACAGTACACATGAGTGGTGATTACAGGACAAATGCACCTTGTTGTGTGCAGTGCTTGAACTGTCCTGAAACTGGATCTGTGCAAAGCATTTGACGCTGTTCCACACCACATGCTTGTCTCCAGACTTGAGAAACATGGATTTGACAGATGAACAACCCGCTGGGTGTGGAATTGGTTGGGTGGTCACATACAGAAACAAAAGTATTTGTAGATATAGATGGTGATTTATCCTCACTTACTGGCCTTAAACACGAAGTGTAACGTGAAGGTCATAATAACAGTTTTTAATAGAGGAATTTTAAACTCTGGAAACTCTGTATTTTCCAACAACACAGAAAAAAAAAAGCAGTGTATTTTCATATACCTCTGTGAAATTTGAAGTATGATTTTGCCATTTTTTGTTCACAGTGGAGATTGTAATGTAGACTAAGGCTATCCCAGAGATTAATACAAATGGTGAAGCAACTAATGTAATTCTGAATACTATTTAGATTTGAATTATTATCCTATTTACCCTTTAGTTCTAGAAGATTATGAAACTTTAAAAAAACTGAACACAGAGTCCACATAATGATGGATTAGTAGAATATAAATTAGGTGGAAATTTTCCTGGACTTTAAAAGGTAGTGATCAGTAACAAAGTGTTCAAGTAGAGTTCAGTTGCACAGAATTTAAAAAAATGTGTCATTGACTGGACCCTCCTTTTGTAGAATTCCACATCTTTTTCCAGCTGCCAAATTAGGCTGTGTAAATGTAAAGATCTCTCTTTGATTTATAAAAAATGCTCATTTTATGAAGCTGAAACATGATTTCAGCTCTAAAACAGTGTCCTACTGCTGCAGTGCAATTTCTCCTTACTTGTGATATCACCAGACTGTCAAAACCTGGACTTAAAAACGTGTATTCCCAAAGCAAAGTATTACAAAGTATTGCTATGAGAAGCCGGCTTCTGGCAAGAAAAAAGAAAAATCTATAGGAGCAATTCCAGTCAGAAGATTTTTCAAAGTAATTTGCCTTCCCAGGTGGCTGCAGGTCTCAGAAGCCAGTGAGCAGGGCCCTGCAGACATTAACACCTTAGAAACTGCATAGTTAAATGAATATGACTACTCTCTTAATTCCTTTGTCTTATGTAAACATCATGAAAGTTGAGAATTTGACTTCCCAGTTCTAGCTGGAAGTTGTGTGGCTTGCAGAATTAAAAAAAGCTTCCCATGGAAAACCTTGACATACAATCAACACCAGCGTTTCTGTAGAAACTTGTTTTAATTACAGAATTCACTTGTTTTAGTTACGGAATAGAATCCATTTCCATAACACCCAGTTCTGTTGTCTTCAGATTATGGCAAGTATTGGCACATTTGAATTTCCCAGGCAAGAAAATTAACTGCTTACCACAAATTTCTATGAATACATAAAGTAAAAAATAGATTTCTTTAAGATCGATCTTTGCAGGGTAAAATAAATAGCTTAAAATGTGGACTTAGTTTCATTATTACCAGCATGCTTATATGTAAGCCCAAATGTTGTTCCCTGAAGAAAAGCATAACTTTTTTGGTTTTTTTACAGTGAATGAACAATCTTTCACATTCCAGGGACAGAAATTATGCAGGCACTTAATAAATGCACGTTTCTTCTGGTGCCATTGTTTTTTACAGAATGCTTCTCATTAACCACTCTCAGACATAAAAGTAAATGCTTTGCTATACGTGCACACAATCCAGTTGTTGACCTGTGGGTAGATGCCAGAATAAAACGTTTTTGTTCAGATATCAGTTCACATTCGGTTCTGGTCTGTCTGTGCACTGTTCAGTTCGATCAGACATTTGACTCAGCCTACGACGACCCGGGGGAATTTGGACCCCACTGTTCAGAATGAAGGGATGAACAGATGACCTGTTGCTCAGCACTGTAGGCACAACTGTAGGCCTCAATAGACTGGAAGTGTCACCTTGTGACAAAGGGAAATTATGAATTTGCCTTTACCGTTGTTAAGCAGGGGTATTATTTAAAACAACACATCTCTCCGCGGCCAAGAAGCATCCTTACAATTGGGACTGGAGTTGCCTGCCTGTCTTACGGATCAGAGACGTGCAGATCTGTAGTCACAGCGAGCTCCCAGGATGACTACAGGCAATTCAGGATGATTTAGCAAAACCATCTGCTTTTTCATACGCAAACTCAACGATGGTAGCGTCTTTTGTCATTAAAAGTTAGTGAGTGTTACTAGAGGCTGATTTATTATTGCCTTCTGTAGTCGAGGAGGAACCTCGGGGACTTTTTTTTCCTGAGCATTTACTTCTCTTGACTTTCTATTCTGTCATTCCTTACTGTGCAAATAAATGAACAGTAAATAGGGGTGACAGAGTTGTTCAGTGATACAAGGCACAGCAGAGGACTGATTAAACTGAATTTCTGCTTTGGATCTTTTCTGGTTTGCTGAATTAAATGGCTGAGAGATTTGAGCTTGCTGTGCCCTGTTTTCCAGAAGGCAGTAAAAATCAGGGTTTTTTAGAATGTCCATTTAGAACTAAAAATGAAAATAATGATGTAATTTAGATGATTGTTATTAACAATACATATTAATTCTATTTTTCATTTTAGATTTATTTTTATAACTATTACTGATAAATTATCTTTCATTTATAGATATTTTTATAGGCCTTTCCCTATGCCTGCTTAATTTTTAATACTGTAGAAATACACTGTGTTGACAATTACAGAAATCAGACAAAAGTTTATCTGATAAGATATTTCACTGAAATGCTTTGTGTACAAATCTACAGCACTAAAAGCTTGGCTTGAATAAACTCCGTCTCCACAAGTATTCTCTATAAAGTACAATCATTATTAGAGAAAATTGCTGCCTTCACATTTATAATCTGTGTACAGATGGAGGCGCATGATTCCATTGCCAAGTCACCTGCAGCTGTGGAAACAGTCGAGGAGTTCCTCAAAGCTAAGGAGAACTAATGATTGTGCAATTTACAGTTCATTTTTTCAGCTGTTAAGAAAGCAAAATCTATGAATGTTTCTAGATCTGCATGAAAATAATCTTTCATAATTACGCTGTGCCTTCTGAAGATCAAGGATACCTGTAACTAGCGTTGAAATAATAATCATTTTTAGTCCTGTCAAATGCTTAGAAATGTCGCAGCCGACAAAAATGCTGCACAGCTTTAACTGAAAAAATAAAGATCTGTAGTACAAAGGGAACTTTGTGATCTGTCAGGAAATGGTAGTCTGCCTTAGGGGGGATATGTAAGACCCCTCCACATACAGGGCACTTGAAATTCCAGTGAGTACACAACTCTGCCACATTCCATCTTTGTGTTTCCATGACCAAGGCGTGCACACACATGCTGTATCCTTCCCCCCCTCATCCGTCATCTTCTCCACTCCTGCGTTTTATTCCCTCTTTGGAGTCTTATAATTTCAACTTAAAGAATCAGAATTAACAATGACAGTGATAAGACACAAATCTACTACAAACCAGGGAAGATAGGATGATTACGAGCATGTATCTCATTTAAAAAAGTCATCTCTATTTATCTATTGCAGAATTCCTGTCTTGAGTAAAACCATTGATTCCTTGGAGTATTTTCCTGTGAGTAGAGAGCCAATTGGAATCTCTAATTCCAATCTTTTCACTGCAGTGTAAATGAAGCAGTTGTTCTGTTTCCATTCTTGCTCTAGTAATTTGACTTATATTATCAAATGACATGTTGTCTTCACCGAGGGAGTCCAAGCACATTCCTGTGACAGTAATACCTGGCATTTATTTGCCATTTCCACAGTTTCCTGAAGGACATCATAATTATTTATATTGTTTACTCCAGAGCCATTAATTTATTCTTTCTCCCCCCCCTCAATTTACAAATAAGCAAATACAGATTAGCCTTCCCATTCAGCCTCTGTTGAAGCCCCTGGGAGGAAACTTACTTCAGTTAGAAATAAATCAAATGTATCAATATACTTATTAACTTGGACAGGTAATTTAAGGCAGAATAAGATCAAGAAGGTAATCTTATATATTAGTTCTTTTCCTCTTACTCACACAAACAAAGTTTGTTTCAAATATTGTTAGAAGTCAAAACGCCCCTCTAACTTAATTTTATTTGTCTTTTCTCCTTGGTTATCCCTCTGGACATTTCAAATGTTAGCAGAGGTTTGCAGGAAAAGACCACAGCCAAGAAAGCAGGTCTCAAAGTTCTTTTTGCAGTGCAACTTAAACAAATGATGTCATTCTCTTTTAGACTTATTTTTCAAATTAATGCTTATTTTTCGAATTGCAGCATTGTCTCTCTCTAGATTCACAATCTTCCTCTAAACTAGCCCCTGGGGCTGAAGTTTTGGTACCTGATATTGAGAATTACCCAGTCTGTGTGATTCTTGGCTTTTCTGAGGCAAGACTATTAACCTTTTAAGCCTTTTTTTCCCGGGTTTGGTTTTTTTAGGTAACTGAAGCCTCTCAAGCCTTAAACAAACTCATGATGGCAAGAACCAATAATTAGCATATGGGCCTCTCTTCTGTGCTCTCTGCAAGTCATGTTTTCATCAATGCAAGTTTTATTCAGGTAAGCAGCTCCCATGTGATACAAACTCTGAGAGTGAAGGTAAGGATGCACATAAAAGAGCGCAGCCTTCGACCCAGAATCTGATGTGAAAAGCACCATCAGTTCTTGTGAAAGGGAAACTCTTCACCTACTACACCATGATCGAATCGTCCCACTTGGCAAATGTAATTTGAACATCATTTCGAGCTGCTCAGAGCGCGCATTTCACTGAGACGGGGGGGAAGAAGAGGTTGTGTCTCTCTAAACGGCAGCTTCGGTCTGTCAGTAGGGCCAGGAGGGGATTGGTCTATGAAATTTTACCAGCCGTGTATTTGAGAGCCTGCTTTGCTGACAGAGCGTTTTCGGTTCTCGAGAGATAACTTACTGATAGGTGATGAATTCAGTCACAAGCAGCTCACCCAAGAGCTGTGGGGTGGAACCCCAGGCAGCAGAGGGCTTGTAGGATTACCACGTGGGACACGCAGGAGTAACGTCGTCACTGTGCAGATCCAGGGGCATTCCACACTCCTATCCAGTGCGGTAAGAAGTTTGTGTCATCATCGTAAGAGCCACTCCAAGTTAATTCATTATTTAGTATAAAATTGACTTAATTCTTTTTGTCTGAATGTTAATAATTAGAAGGGTTTATTTCCCCATTAAAAGAAAAATATACAAAGCACCTTCATATTTTGCGTTCCCTTTCAACATTTTTCTTTTAAAAAGTGACTTAAAAATATTTTAAGACACAGTTTTCAGAATTCAGTCCCATTTGTCCAGGACTAAAATGGAATGCCCCCAGATTATTTTATAAGGAACCCAGAAGAGACATTATTGTTTACTATAACATGAAGGACTTGATGTAGATGTGGGTGCTACGTACAGGTCACCAGAGGTGAAGATCAGCTGTAAAGGAATGAGATAATTACTTTAAGGGTGACAAATAGATGTCATTGTGAAGCTGTGCCATAGCAAAAAAAAAAACCAACGAACTCATTTGCTGGGCTTTGAACATAGCAGGGAATAAAAATGTTATGTGATTTAAGCTATAAACAAAAAATCAGGACCGCTCATGAGAGACTGTACAAAAAAATAGTGGTTTTCACTTTAATTCCCACTTTCTCTGCGGCCCTACAGGGACACTCAGAGCGTGTCAGCAGATGGGGTCTGTCTGTATTCTGCCCCCATTGGATCTTGCATTTTTGTTTTCTTTCCTCCCTTTTAAGAGAAAGAATTCTGCCAATGTTTCTTGTGTCAAGGTATTTATACAGTTCCACCCGTTGTATTTTACTTCTAAGCTTCTAGTTATTTTTAACGGGCTAGATGTGGGTGGTCAGGGCATCAAAAGCCAATTTTGACTCAAATGTCTCTTGATTGAAATGAGAGACTGACTCCAAATGATAAAAAAAGCAAGGAAAGAGATGGCCATGTAGAATTTTATGGAATTCTGACTCAACAATCAGGATTCTTAGCTATTGTAGTCTTCATAAATTAGATAATATTAATTAATTTATTTGGTGGTATGTACAGGCATATTAGTATTAAAAATAAATGTACAATTTTGAAAGTTTTTCCTGGCTAGTTTACAGAAGGTTTCACCTCTGAAAAGCCCATAACTCCTGGCAGTGTGAAAAAGAATGGCTTGATGAAGTCAATAAAAATCTGCAAGGGGTGATGGTCAAACAGGTGAAATCCCAAGAAAGGAGAACAGAGTGCAAAGTCAAGCAACTACAGATAAGCCAAAACTGTAATTATTTCAGAGAAGGATGAAGAAACTGTTGATGCTTGGTAAATTTAAGAATATTCCATGGAGCAGCTGGCACTCATATTCCAGAAAAGATGAGAGAAAAATCGTGACACTTCTATCTCCCATCTCCTATAGAAAGTTTACATCTTTTACTTTTAAACAAACACACCGACCTTGCAAAGATGGAGATCGAGGAGAAGATCACTTTTAGAAATGCATTATAAACTTTTAACTGGGTCAAACAATGCTCTAGAATTTGTGACAAAATATCACACGGGTTCTGAATGCTGACTCTGCAAGAGAGACACACTAAGCAGCTACCAAAGGTGTCAGAGTGTCATTCAAAGCAGTTTTTATCCTGACTGGATGCTGTATCTTGCTAAGAGAAATCCTCATGTTTCAGAGAAGATAGAGAAAATTTTCAACAACTTTGTTTCGTTTCAAGGGGGGAAAAATTTTAAATACGGGTGATAAATGAAGGGTCTAAAAGCATGGGCTGAATTATATATAAATATGATGTAATAAAGTAGAACCTATTTTCATATGCACTTGGAGAAAAAAACATATTTCATAATCAGACTTTGTTTTCAATTTTGGGGAAGTCTTGACAAAGTCCTTCTGTATTCTCTGAAACTTCTTATTTTATTCCTTGTTAATTCTGAAAGAATATTAATATTAAAAATAAGTCTTTGAGAGAGGATTTTTTTTTGCCTGTTCTTTTTTGCTTCCTGTGTTTTCATGTTTCAGAAGGTATTTCAATGCCCAGTAGCATCATGTAATTAGATGTGTTAGGAGAGGATGCCCAAAAAAGAAGATCCAATGTTTATCACAGCATTAAGAGCTTTCTGTAGATTTTTGTCATGGAGCAATTAACGTGGCAATTAACATGTGAAGCCAGCCCACCAGAAAATGAATCAGAGACTGTGTCATGAGAACAAGAGCCCTTAAAGGATAAAAAAGTCAGTGTTCTCCAGGGAAAACTCTTAAGTGTTGATTAGGAACAAAAAGCAACAAATGAGAACTTTAAGGGACATTTCTAAAATATGGATAGCATCATCTTCTTCAAAAATATCAACGCTCACATGTGGAATGCAGTAGATTTGACAAATACTCTTGTTTGATAGAGCATAGCAAATATATCTTTATCTGGACGTGGAGGATGAATCATTTTTCTGGGAAATAGAAACATTTAGACTTGACATAGAATGTGATTGCTCGATTTAGTGTACTTTTATTTTCAAAAGCAAATGCTAATTGAAATTTAAGTAGAGACACGATCATTCTAAAATCTATATATTGATCTAGAATTTGAACAAATTGAAAAAAGAAACACATCCAGTTTGCTCAATTTGCCTACAGAGTTGTCCAATTTTGCAAAGACATGTTTCTTCCTTCTCTCGGAGCAAAAAGAAAAGGGTCTACCTGTAGATTGCAGCACTCTTTAGTATATTAATTTGTCAAGTTTTAGATGTTTCAATCTAAATACTTGTTCTGTTTTCTGTACAAATGATGGGCTAAATCAATGTTCTGTTCAAGATCCAACTAAACAGAGTGACTGAGTGCAAAGGGGGAAATAGGAAGAGGAGAAAGAAACTAATGAATTACAAGGATTGGCATGAGAACAAACAATAGAGGATAAGAAAATGGGTGGCCATATTTCATCTCTTGATGAGTCTGTTACCTAGGAAACAGAAGACTGAATGATTGTATAAATGACCCTCTGCCTGTGGACTTCACTTGATGAAATTATGTAGGACTGCAATTTATGCAGAACAAGGAAGAAGATTGTCAGGAGCATTGTTTATTAGGTGAAATAAGAAAAACCAAAAAACCCCCCTATTTTCATTTCAATGAGGTTTTAAAGCATTTATTACCTAAGTCATCTGTCTTTATTATGTAAGTTTCTGACTTAACAAAACTATGCAATAAAAACTAACCAATCACCTCATCAGTCTTTTTAAAGGCTTCTGTAGTGGACACTAATCGCTGACTGAACTCCAGCTCTCCTCTTGTTAGGACAGCTTTTTGACTACAAGAAGTTCTTTAATCTGCTGTGTGTGCTGGCCCTCCACACTGTTAGCTAGACTCCCAAGGCTTCACTCCCTGCTTCAGGATGAAGGAACAGAACGAACAGAATTTAATGTCATGCAAATTGTCAATCTGCAAACAAATGAATTATCTATTAAGTGTTTACGAAGATAATTCTATGGTGTCTAAGTCTATTAGAATTACTACAAGTATGGTAAGCCTCATTAATATTCTCGAAATTGGTCACATTCTTGCTGTAGGGGTATGGTGGGTATGTGAATTAGTTTACTTGTACTGCAAGTTACTGGAAGGTATAAGAACAGTAAAATTTAATATGTAATGTTTCTTTGGGTTTGATTATTTTCATTTTTATTGCATGTCCTGCCTCCTTGCCTCAGGTTCCTTACTTGGAGCAGCTGTTCTTTATTGCTGCATGGTTTTCTGTAAAGAGAAGGCAGCTAGAAACATGCTAGTAACATTCTAAGTTTTGGGGGTTTTTTGGTTATAAACTATGTCTAAACAGTCTTTCAGTGTTTAACTCATACACATGTACTTCTGTTTCCTCATTAAACCTGATTTTACATATTTAAAATCCTTAGTGGTTGAACCTATGCTAGATTATATACTGTGCAAGAAACTGCATATTAAACTGATGCACTATTTGCTTAGGAAAAAGAAGGTTTTTTCACACACATTTTCCGTGATACTTACTATCTCCTAATAACATTGCGTCCTTTGCCAGGTAAATGGTTTATCATTGGAGAATTGCTGTGTTTATTACAATAATGATCTTTCCCAATGTCCATCTCCTCATATCCCCCTTTCTGTGCAGGCCAGCTTGTGCAACTGGATCATAACTCAAAGTTGGGTGATGATTAGACAGGCATTTGACTCTAAAAATGAAGAACAATCAAGGTGGAAAGGTACTGGCCTGGACCAAAAAAAACACCTGTGAAGCTGACCTAGAGATTCTGATGAATGTTACCTGTGGGACTTAACCGCAGGAGAAGTTGCTTTTGAAAGGGAGAAAAGGGTTCACCCAAGAGTGAGATCACCAGACCTCTTCTGATCTGCTTCTCAAAACCCAGCACTTCATTCTGTAAAACAGCAGAAACGTGGTAAAATTTGTTTCTGTAGCAGGATGGGAAGTCTTGTTAGGATGGAAGAGGAAAACCTCATGGTTTGGCATAAGGAGAGAAATAGCAGGAAAAAGACTGCCGGGAAAGAGAGCTTGAAACCACCCTGTGACTAGCACGTAGTTTGACCATCATCCCTGACTTCGCCAACTTTCCTTGTCCCATTAGCTTTGGCAGTCCCAGTTTGGTAGTTTTGGACTCTCCAAATGTTGCAGCTGGTCTTAATGACAGGCAAATCTGCTGTGAAAAAAAATGGAGCAGATTTTTTCTTGCCATCTGAAGACATGGACAAAAAACATCGTTAAAGAAATCTGAAAGCGCTCTCAGGAATTAAAAACAAGCACAGACTCACGAAAGGAAAGAGAAAACCTTTGCTTGCACTTAAGTAATTCACCCAGTTTTATTGAGCTTCACTAGACTGAAAGAAACAAATGAACAATGACACAATTTTTGATGTTCCTTTCTATGACTTAGTAAGACCAACTTGAGTATGTCTGTTTTATCCATTTTCATGACCAGAAATGTACAGACTTTTGCAGACTTTCTGTAAGTGAAATAGAGGATGATCATATACTGCCAAGGCAAATGCAGCCAAATCAGATGAAATCTACTCCCTCTTCCAAAGTCTGTTTGTTCAGGTTCAAAGGAATGTGATATATAAGAAATCAGATACTGCTGAATTGTCAGAGAGGTTGTGGACTCCCCATCCCTGGAAGTGTCCAAGGCCAGATTGGACGGGGCTTGGAGCAACCTGGGCTGGTGGAAGGTGTCCCTGCCCAGGGCAGGGGATTGGAACAAGATGATCTTTAAGGTCCTTTCCAACTCAACCCATTCTATAAGTCTGTGAATCTGATATTATTGTGATCGCTATGGTGTGTTTTCGGTGTCCCACAGTTGGTGTGTTTTCTGAGTACCCACAGTTCATTATATGAAGTATGTTACAGTACTCTTTTCTCCTTTCTTACCAAGTTTTTCAGTAAGAGCTGTACTTTCCTTCCTAAGGGAACTTGTTGTTAAGAATTCAACGTGACAGCTCCAATGTGTTTTCCATTGTCTCGTGATTATTTTCCCCCCTATAACTCTATTGCATGTCATTTATTTGGTTAAGTAGCCTGAATTTCATATGTAATGAACACTTACGCATATGAAAAATTTTAATTGCTAATGTATATACTGTGTCCCTTCACATCTGATCTAGTAAAATTATTCCTTCCATGCCACAAGAGCTCTGCCACTCTCAGAGCATCATTATTGAACAAGCAAGGCTGTGAAACTTGCTGTAAAAATAACAACAGCAGGATCCTGACCTGTGCTCAAATTGTTCTTTCCTCATGGATCCAGCCAGTGAACCGGAACGGAGTGAAAACTGGAAGACTTGATTCTGCTGACAAACTTTTCAAGCTCCATGTCCCAAAGACACAGCATTTACTGAGCTGACCACTTTACGGATGGTTGCTTCACTGCAGAAAAAATACATAACCTTTCAAACAAAAGTACAAAACTGTCTTAAAAAGTAATACCACAATTTGTGCAACTAGTGCTCCGTTAGAAAGCCCAGTAAACACATTCAGTGATGAGGAGCCATTGTAGTTTGTGATCAGATTAACAAATAATCTGCATTACCCATGGTTTAAAGACTTAGGACGTGCTCCCATTAAAAATCAAGTATTCTCAAATTGTTTTCAGACTTGCTTTCATAAAAGTGAATTTTAACATATAGGCACAGAGCATTTCCTTACCTTTATGAAGAACTTTCAGATATTCCATAATGAGTTTGGGTGCAAAAATAGTTCCTACTAGAAATATTCAAACAAACGGCTGATGAGTATTCTAGCAGGTCACTCACTGAAGCATGTGGAATTAGCCTGTTGTTTTCTAAATTATTTCTCTGCAGGGTGGGAATTCTTATACCAGAACTCACTACATTTTAGCAGTGACAAGGTCCATTAATTCTTATGGTGAACTGGGTTGTGAGCTCTCATTTTCCTTGGACTATTAATAAAAATATCAGTGTTATATTACTGTCAATTCCAGGATAAACTGAATTTTTTTACAACATTAGGACAAACCTCACAGCTTTGCAGTCATTTACCTTGTTCAAGAGGTGAAATAGAATTAAACAGAAGAGTTAATGTGAACCTGATCTCTGTTTCCATGTCATCAATCTGTATCTCAGACCAATAAAGTGGAAAAAGTAAATCACCATATGATAATTACTAATACGAGTAAATTTAAGGAAATATGGGATTTGAAGACTAAATTCATCTCACCAGGATCAGGACTACATTTATTAAGAAGAACCTGACATATTATGCCTACATTTACGTGCCACCAAGGAATACTCTTTATGAGCAGTAAAATGTCAAGCTGGCTAACAGCAAGATTTTGCCTAAAACAAGTTATCTGAAGCTGGGTTTAGTTTTCTTTATTTGTTCCATTTACCAGAAGACAGGTTTAAATTTGTCACCCTGAAGGAGATCCTAAAGCCATACTTGTCACCAAGGGACTAATTGGGCAACATTTTCAGTGTTCAGTGCACATGAGATCCAAACCAAACGCTGTCTATCTCTATTTTCAGAAGTTATGATCGCTGGCACTAATTAGGTGTCTTCTGTTCCCAGAGTAAATCTAGGAATTGAAATCTGCAGTGGTATGGTTGAGTGTTTGGGGAACAATGGGGATGTAAGGTTGTCATCAGGGGAATTCCAATTAGAGAATCCATTTGCCAAAGCTCGTCTAATAAAACACAAAACAACACAACTCATCTACTCAGGGACCATGCAGTCAGCAATGTTTTATGTGGGATTGATACCTATGGCGAGATTTGTCTTAGAACTACTCCCCAAATGTAATAATGAACAAGTACTGTAACACTTCCAAAATAATTCTGATTTCTAAAAGAGAATCTTTGGAGAAAACCTCAGCAAAATATGAGGTTAAGGCATTTATTTGCTACGCCATTCTGTAAACATCCATATGTGGACAAAATAAATTCTACGTTTTTTAGTTATGAAAGGGGAAAAATATTTTAACAGTACTATGAATTAAAAAAAAGTAGAATTTCAGGAGGGTCTACTTTTAAATCAGCATTCCTCATCACTGTAAACTTACAGAATCATAGAATGGTTTGGGTTGGAAGTAATCTTAAATCTCATCTCATTCCAACCCCCTGCCACGGGCAGGGACACCTTCCACTTGGATAGAGTGTCACTGGATATTTAGGACATGATATATTCAGACTCAAATACAATATTTCCCACAGTCACCTCCTGTTTGACAGAATTCACAAACAACCCTGACATTTTAGTGATGGGTCAAGAGACGGGTCATTTGATGGTTGCCTGCTATGGAAAGTGGTGTGGCATTTTTGTGACATATATTTTAAGGAAAAAAATTCTCTTTCCTTTTCAGTGCTTTGGAGCTCCCCATGCTGAGTTCAGTCACAGCTATTTCGAGTGATTGCTCCTTTACCCTGCACTTACCAGGGAACAAGAGTCATGAACTACTTCAGTGCAGAGCAAGACAATGAATGTGGGATCAACCACCAAACATTTGTGCTCTTTTTCACTTTGTAAAGTCTAAAATGCCTGGCTGCTCTCCCGTAACGTCTGTTATTCTAACATTACAAAAACATGCAAAGTCAAAGATATTTGATAAGGTACAGGTAGATTACAGCTGATGGAAATACATTCTGAGTCAAGGATTGAAATATTTTAAAGCATATGCTTTTTAATAGCAAGGATCAAAAGAAAACAACTTCTGACTTAAAAACATGAGTAAGATCCTCCTAAATTTTAGGATAAAATTTATCCACGCGGCTGAGGGTTTTGAAAACATTTGCATTGTTAGCACTCTCTAAGACTCCTAAAGTAATGAAGACACACTGGTCACTGTCAGGAATGTATTAATTCATTTAGAAGGGTGCCACACTACAGTTTTATCACGTGTCAGTCTCTTAGTTGTACAGGGTCCAGTAAATATGTCCACTAAATACTGAAATAGAAGAGCTATGTCTGTAAGAGTTAAATTAAAAATAAATTCATTTTTCTTAGGTTTTGAAGAGAAACAGTGGCTGTGTGCTCAGCCTGAGGCAGTTTTTGGTAGGGATGAGAGAGTTTTTTAAGAACTATTGCAACTACAAAAACCAAGAGAGAAGGTGACAGATTCTATTAATCCCAGCAAAGAAAGTACAGGCATCCTGTTGGAAACTAGGCAGGTTTCTCAAAAGCAGATACAGGCTAATAGTATCTAACTCTAACAAGATTATTTTCCTTTCTGTGTGTAGCTGTCGTTTATTTCTTTTGACAATGCTTCCAAGGAAAATTAAACTTTGACTTTTGGAGCTGGTCAAAATTTGCCTTACATTGTTGGAAGATTAACTAACTGCTCTCCTATTACTGTGCCAGGAGTAATACTCATTATATACTGCAATACATGGCACTTT
>JAWMRA010000005.1:26456818-26466837 GCA_035584735.1 Pseudotriccus pelzelni | reverse complement strand
TGCTCAGTGAAGTTCAGCTAACAGCTCAGTTGCCCTTTTCTAGCTAATTGGGGAGATTGTTTGAAAAAGTAATTGCTGGTTTTATGACCTTCACCCGAAACTGGCTTCAAGGTGTATTAACATCTAAAACCAGTATTTCCTTAGCTTATTGTTTTTCACAAGTGAACTTCATGGATCAACCTGCATTCTATTTCTGGAAATGCTACATGACATTTCAGAGAAGGGACTCTACCTTTGAAAACCACTTCACCTTTCTGCATGCACCAGGTGCTCAGGTTGCCTAGGCCTCTCCAAAAGGTACAATCAGCTCCTCTGGATCTCACTGGATCACATCATGGTCTGTATCCTGCCTTGTTTCTGCATCGAGTAGGATTTTTATATCCCTAATTTGCTCTTTACGACCTCTTTGCTCTCTTTCCACACTTATTCCTCTCTTTGAAATTTACTGTAACCAGTATCGTGTCTTAGTGCAGAAGGGGATTCTGAACTTTACTTTTTCCAGTAATTGATTATTCCATTGCAGCTAAATTTTTAATGATGCCATTAGTATTTCCAGCTGAACACAGACAGCATCCTTAACCAGAAGCAAAGAGTTTCAAACTGAAATGTGGTTCTCACAGTTCCTCCTCCTGTTCATAAGCCATAAGACGAGGTGATCCCATGTAAATCCCGTACCTGAATAGCAGAACTCCTGGTTGGAGAGGAGACGGGGAGCTGTAGACACCCTGAGCAAACAGAACAAACTGAAACAAAAGGGATGAGCTCTACTACAAAAGTTTTGTTAACTGGGCCTCTTTAACCCGTGTCACGAGTTAGGTGCTTGGAACTGCCTGATTTCAAACCATCATGCCCTGTGACCCTTGCTGGGAGGCACGTAAGGACATCAAAAATATACTGGATGTGAAGGACAGGGAAATAAATGATGTCAGAGTGGCTTGAGATGAATTTGTTAAAAATATAAGTATTACCTCTATTACTTCTCTGAACTAAATCAGAGATATAAGCCAAGCTAATGAGAGAAGAAATGTAAGAGAGCCCAAACTGGTGTCAAGATGATGAGCTGAGAGACATCTTGACTTATTTTTTTTGCTTAATCCCTTTTAATTTGTATGGATTTAAGAGCCTATGATCAGTGAGTAATTAGCTTCCGAGTCACAATTTGTAAATTAAGTGCATTGCAATGTATACAAGAATGTGAGTCTTAAGCTGGAATGCCACGGGAACGCACTTGCCAGCTAAGAAAAGAGTTAAGAATTTAGGATAAAAGTTTGACTTCTGTGATTAATTTCCAAAGGTATTTACATGGAGGCATAAATTAGTTCTGTATAAGAAGTCAGTTCCAATTTTGTTTCTATTTGTCAGAGTCTATTACTAAAACTTCCTTTTAAATGTACACTAGGGAAGCTGTGTGCAATGGCCGTACCACAGTGCTATTGAAAAATAGATTTTTAGCTATAAAATTGTTGCCACAGGACCCACAGCTCCCCAGGAAAGCCAGATGATGCACGGAAGCAACACAGCAGGAACATGGAATCGCTCCATCCAGAGTCAGCTGTGCAGGCATCCGGGAGGTGCACACTGTGGTGTCTTTCCCAACTGCTGTCGGAGAAGTTGGGAAAGGGATTACCATTCAGGGGTGGTATCTCCTCTAATCCAGCAGAGAGAGGTCCTCTGCCAGGATGAGGATTCCTCAGCATCTGGGGATACCTTACACAGCAGTAGGGTGCCCTTTAAGCCATCTCGGGTAATGGGGGTGATATCCTGCCTGTGTGACAGTGCTTGGGCAGGATAGATGTCTGTGGGTGAACTGTATCTTTAAAAACAGCAAGCTGAAATGGTATCTGAAATAACAGGAGTCTAACTGTACTGGGCTGCCAGTCCTTCATTTGTTAACCCCCTTGGTGGAAATAGAACTTCAAGTCAGGAAAATTTTCCTGTCGAACGCAAGAACGTTAATTGCTTGGGCAGGAATTAATATCAAAGTCAAGGAATCATTCATAATATGGGCATGATGGATAAAAAATTATGTGCTCTGGCAGAGATTCATAGGATTTCTAGCTGGTATTGTTTAGATACAAGTGCTCACTATCACTGACCATCATATCAATGTCATATTGACAGATATTCAATTAATTTTGACATTGGAGTGAAAGATGAGGAGATACAGTAGGTTTACATGCAGTTTAAGAGTAGGTCATTAAAAAGGCTGCAGCCTTCTGTCAGAGAAAGCAAGCAAGCTATGAACTGTGCCCACCTCTGGAAGAACTTTGATTATTGTTGTAACTGCAATCTTTAGTTAAAAGGAGACACCACTGCTTTTATAGGGTTAAATATAACAAGCCCAGTCCCAACAACTGAAATCAGAGGTCGGCAAGCAGGAAAGCATGTGCTGTAAAAAAGGAACAAACCATTATTGGAGCTTTTGTTCTGAACCAGCTAACCTGTTACTACTTGTTCATCAATAGTTTTCATTGCCAATATTTGTGTTTAGGAAAATACAAAAGGCAAAATTTCTAATTTCTCAGACAATAAAAAACCTCCACCATATTTCCTTCACTCCCATACCAGGAATTCTATTAATTATATGTAAAAAATTTGTTTACCATGTGGGGGACAAGGAGGAAAACTGAAAAAAACTGTCAAATAACATTAATGATGAAACCTAAAACTCTTACATTTGCCTTTGAAGTCTGCCAGTCTTGTTTTGCTGCTACTGCATGAATGAAGATAAACTCAGTTATGGAAAGAAAAGAAAGGAATTCAGCTGTTTAATCTTCTTATACTGATAATTGCAAGCTTTGATAATTCTTTATACTCTGTGCTTTTATTGCTTTCATATGACAAGGCTTAGAAAAACCTCAGTATTTTAGTTGAAACACATTCTGCTATGTTTAGAGATGGTTTCTTCTGGTTTTCCTCGTATTTTGCTGATTACCAGATCTGGGTCAAGGATGGAAATGTCATTATTCTCAGACAGTTCCGGTTTCTCTACCTTGGTGTAAGAAACCAAATAGTAACCAAGTGCATATTTCACCAACCAAACCTGCTAAGGCTTAGAAGGTGATTTTGGTCTCCCCTCTGCACCCCTGTCGTGGTGGTTGAAGATTTCGCTTTGCACTGAATGCCAGAGGCTGAGAAAAGGTTATGGCACAGAGAGGAACAGGGACCAAAGCAGTCTGCATGGAATCTTGTGGATTAAACATGCTTTTTATCCCGCCTGTTGTTTTAAGAAAATATACTCAAAGCTCCTTTTCCCCATTTTACCTTCCTGATAATGTATTTCTGTGTAAAAGCAAGAACCCTGAAGTGAGATATTTCAGGGTTTGTTCATTTAAAATCTGGATGTATAAAGTAATGCTGTCCAGACCACTTGTAGCACTCCTCACACAGTTCATGGAATCACCTTCCAGGAGCCCTCCAACAGAGTTTATTGCAACTAGTAACTTCCTCAACAATATATTTATCTGAATATCAATGAAACAAAGTTCAAGGCTTCAGAATTGCCCATGGAAGACGTGTCTTGTGAAATCATGAAACTGTGACATTTCCTAAGTGGCAGATTTAAACCTTTGCCTTAAATGCATGAGCAATTAAACGGCTGTCATCCAGATTAAAACCAGCTCATATCTGCAGGGTTTTCCTGGCGGTTCACTATTTTTTCTGTACTACCCTGCAATGTCAGGAAACAAAAGAATGATGAACACTGTTACCGAAAAATGACTCTTCAGTTAGGGCTTTATTCTGTATTCAAACGTGGTACTGTATTTAAGTATTTCTCCTCCTGACTAGTAAGAAAAAAGGAGATTTTTTGGGAAAGGGAACATCCTGAGCTTGTGAGTGTCTTGTGTTGCCAGTGTATTAGTCAAACCTGAAAGCCAAGGAACACTTCTTAAGAATGAACATGGAAATTCATACCACAAGGACACTGTCCATCCCAGCTGATTGGGTTGAAAATGTAATTTTACTTGCTTGTTTATTTGCAGGTGCCATTGATGTAGTGGACTGAACATTGTAGCAAAAAAGGAAAACATCCTAAAGATTTATTTTTGCCATCACCAACAACTTTGAAACTAATGAAATAGATACCTGCCCTGTCTTCCAACTCCACCTCTTTAAAGAGGAAGAAAACCAGCAAAAGAGAAATAAAAAAATTAAAAACTCCCTCAGCTGCACAAAATCGCATCAGTTTATAACAGATCTGTTTAAAATCTGAGCCAACGTGCTTTTAAGACAGCAAGGCCTCAAAGCTCATCTTACCAACCTAAATTAATTCATGCAAAGAAGTTTTATTGGATGGGTTTAAATCATAACCTGGATTTCAACACCTTCATGTGAGCCCAAATTCTGACCTACTTCACAATCTGGAACATTTTTATTTCACACACTGTGAATTCCTACCACGTAATATTGGTGAAAATGAGATATGATGCTACTGTGGTACTGGAGATGAGAAATACGCAGCCAAAACACCCTGGAATATGTTTTCAGCAAACACAGACTCTACCATATCAAGGAAAATGGCAGCTACTTACTGATATCAATGCCATTCGTTTTGTCCATGTGTAATTCGCCTGATTCTTTAATGATTAAAAAAGCCCTCATGACAATATAGCATTGCAGGTAATATTTAAAGATATTTTGGTTACCTTTATTTCTTTTTACATTCTTTTGACTTTTTGAAATGGTGTTTCTCTGCTTTCTCTCTCTCTCTTTTGTTTCTTTTTAAAATCTAAAATATTTGAATATAAAAAGCATAATGAAAATAATTATTCCAGTTTTCTCAAACCCATGTTCACATTTGCCCGTTTGATGAGAAATTGTATTACAAAATCACAAAGCCAGAAGGATCAAAAAGGAATATTCAAAAGTCCAAACTTGGATTTGAAAGCTCCAGAATGTTCACACTGCAGAAATAATCAACGTAGTAATTTAATACAGAAAATCTGATATACTTTTTTTTTCATTTCTGTATTTTCACAAAGATATACCAAAGCTGAAACAAAATTAAAAGCTAAAAAAAACAAACCCCAACCATCTTCATTTCAGGAAAAGAACAAGGGAATTTGTGCAGGAATAATTAATGAGAATGCTAACCAGTCTGTTCCAACCTAGCGCAGTGGACTCACTGAGAGAGGCACAAAGACACCTTGGTTTATGCAATCAGGAAAAAAGCAAGATTCCCTTGCAAAAAAAGATCCTGTGTAAGGCACACACACAAAGGACAGCAGCTCTTAAGAAAAAGTAATAAGAATCAGGCATCATTTACTCAAGGAGACTTTTCAAATCTCCACTTAGTGTCACATTGACAAATTGTTTTCCAAGTTCAGAGATTTTTATGTAGTCAGGTCTTCTTTAATGAGACTTCCAAAGCCATTTTAAAGAACTAAAGTAAATTACTCACTTCTCCCCTCTGAAACATGGCTGGAAAATGCCAACAACCTCTTTTGATAAGGATTCAATTAACTGAATTCTTACTTTGGTTAAAAAAAATAACTCTTATTCTGATTGCTTAATTACACCTTTTGCAGTTTTGTTGTGGTTATACCTGTTGAACATATTTTACCTTTATTTTCCTACTGTAAATGTCAAAGTTAATGTTCCAGATTTACATTAACTACCAGTCTTTCCTGTTTACATTAAATGCAGACCTTATTCACAATTTAGTGTCTATTTCTGTTGGGTTTTGTTAGAATAATTCACACCCCACTGGGGAGCAGGGAGCTACTTCTTACTGACTGCTTTGTAATCATCCAGGGGTTTTCGGGGGCCCATTAGGAAATGTTCTTAACTTGATTTTAATGGTAAATAAAACTCTAATTTTTTTTTCCCCATCTCTGCTTAAGGGTAATTCTTTTAATGTATTTAATCAATTTCAGCAAAGCTGGAAGACCAAATGTTTGAAGAATTTCAGGATTTTGACAAGGAAGATCGAAATGAGCGGGATTATAAAGTTTATTTTTTTACCATACAGAATTTCCTTAAAGTAAACAGCAAATTCCTGGGAGCTGAAGCAATCAACACCTGCTAGGTGTGTGGGAATAAACCGAGATCTGTGCTCCAGTGGTGCCTTTCCCCCTTCATTCTGGTCAAATCTGGCAATATCCTGTTAAGAAAACACTGGTACTGCACCTGTTTAGGCCCAGGGCATCAGCACTACTTGTGTCCACAGAAGGTGGAGGTGTTATATTTATTTTACATTATGACTGAAAATATTATTGGGTTATTATTATTATGATGGCTATGCTTATTTTTATTATTTATTAATAAAGTGAAATAAAATGGTGGGAATTTATTAGTATAATAATAATATAATGATAATGGATTAAAAAAGAATAGAACTGGAGTTACTGACAGAGAGCTTTTTTTGTCCCACAGTGGTATAATTCAAGATTTATACGGAGTTCAGTGAAAAGCATAATTTCAAATTGATGTCATAAATTATGAATATTTATGTGCTCAGAAGAAAAAAACACAAATCAAACATGTTTGTAAAAAAACTGAGCTGCATAATTGCAATTTCTTCCAAAACAAGTAAGGGCCCTGTCTCTTTCTTACAAAGAAAAAAAAAAAAAGAGAGTAAAAAGGAAGAAACCCCAGGGTGAATACTTCCCACCAAAACACCTGACTAACAAACTGCCTTACCTGCTAAAATAATGGGAGACAACTCAGGACGTAAATAATTCTTGGACTCAGAGAACAGTGGCGAAAGTGTTTATTGGTAAAACCCTGTGATCACTGAGGTACAGATGAGTCTGTTCTGGGAGTAAAATTGCCACCTGCTTTGTAGTTCTGACTACATTATTAGCGGAAGAAATAAATTTCCTCAAGCTTCACTGAGCGTTCAGGCAGTCTGGGTTTCTTGTCTTCTTCTCTCAGTTGGAAAACATCCCAGCACCCCCAAACACCTTTAACTGGAATATAAAAGTGTTTGTAAATGATCCCACAAACCATGACAATGACACTGCTTCTGTTGACTGAGGCACAGCAACCGTGTTGGCAACGTAGCATGTTCAAGCAATTCAGACTGCCAGGACACCCGGGACACTCAGCTCAAACTTTGGTCAGGAGTATTGAATGTATTAAAGAATATATTCATGGCATATGAATATTGAATATATTTAAGATTTCCTAGAATTGAGAAAAAGCGTAGCTAAAGTTAAATGGCAGGGATTAAAGCCATTGTGAATACTGTTTGTCAGGGGTTGTTTCATGCATTTTAAAGGAATAGCCACACATTAAAAGTGGGATCCAACATTGCAGTGGGCTCTAGAATGGGTTTAGTAACCCAGCAAGACTAACAACCCAGCAGAGAGGGCTGGAAGCAGTAGCCCCGTCCGGTGAGCTCATCCCACAGTGCTCTCAATAAACCACAGACACAAACTAGCCCCTGGGAAGAGCATTTATGATCTGGGGTAGTCTCAAGATCACTGCCCTCCTCTGTTTCCACCTGGAAAAGTAAGTAGGAAAACGAAGGAGCACCAAGGGCACGATGGGGCTTCCCAACCAAACCCCAGAGCACCACTCTGGGAGCTCTCAACACACCCCTCCCCTCCAAGGAAATTCTGCTCCCAGGTATCTCCATATGCTGCTCAAAGCCAGCATTACCAAGAATCAGTGGTCCAGCATACTGGACTGACGTGAAGACTTTATTTCTAATCTTACCCAGAATTAACACTTTTTTACCTCTCCCAATTTGTTAGAAAAACAATATAATGCTGAACATTCGTTACCTGGAGTCAATGAGGATATTACTTGGTCACACAAGGGCAAATCCCCTCATTTCAATTCTGACAAGGAAATGGATTAAGGTCTTTATCTGCACCGAGTGAAACACAAATATTTAATTCAGGTTTCCATGCGTGGCTTTTTGAGATCAGTCACTGGGATAAAAATAAAAATGATGTACCCACAAATGAGAATAAATATTCAGGTTGCTTCATGAATATGGACAACAATGACAAGATGAAGACATCAAAAGCCTTACAAGATTTCATGTCTTTAATAATTTAATTTTGCAGCAAAGTCAGTCGGTGTTTGGAAAGCAGGAAGTACAACTGCTGTAGCCTGAGCAGAGGGAAAAAATATCTGCTACTATTTTATTTGTCATAAACCCCACACATTTTACAGTGCAAACCAGGTCCACAGATGGTTTTTACATGTTTATGGGGTTCCCATGAGAAGAGGAGCCCTAATTTTCAATACTGATACGTTTTTCTAAGCATTCTTCAACACGTCAGTGAACCTATATGTGCTACAAAACTTTTCTGTGTGTCATCTTGGTTCATTGACCTTTCCTTTAAGTCAGAAAGTTGACCTAAGGTCAAAAATATAAAAGTCAAAAAATATGGAAGCTTAAAGAAATGCCTGATGCCTGAGACAGAGGAAAAATGTCACATCAGTTGTAACTTGCCAACTAGTGCTGTGCAAAGCAGAGACAATGTCTGACAAATGTAGCTGCAGGACACTCTCAGTTTGAGAACGCTGCCTGATCGGGAAATGTTCACTCCTGTGTTTGTGTATTTAGGACCACTCTGTCTCGCATACTGAAAGGAAGTCCAGTTCTACAACATCCAGAAACAAGGGGGTAACATAATCTCAAGATGTGTTCACTTAATTCTGAGGGCTTCAGAAAGAAGAAGTAAACTGTGTTCTGAAAAGTATCTCTTCTGTATGGGACATAAAAAAGGAACAGACAACAATGGATTGTGAAGGCATGCCCTATGAATTACAGTAAAAATTTAATTTATATTGATATGAATTGGCCAAAATATCAATAAATTTAGAGTTCTTTCTGTCTTCCTAACCCGAGAGACAGCGTGACATTTTGAAAGAAAACCAGCAAGATCTTTTCCCAGAGAAGTTGTGGCTGCCCCACCCCTGGAAGTGTTCAGTCTAACCTATATTTATACCGATAAATTTTATAGATTGCAGTAATAGACAGTACAAAATATAGCAAGGGCTCTCACAGGTAAGCATTCTCCCTCAACTGTATCAGAAAAAAGATACTGCTGGAACTGAGTGCTGAGTGAACACAGCAACTTCACTACAATATTAATTGCAGGTGCAGGGAAACCACAGATAAAATGCTATCATATTAACTAAGCAGATAAACATGATCTGCTTCTTTGACAAAACTTCCAGGTATTGAAATATAAACCCGGATTCAGAAATAACTCTGGAAGAACAATTTCCGTCTTTTAAGATTATTTTCAATTCCCTACCCACTGTGGCCACGTTTGGTAATTCTGCAGTCGTTTGCAGGGATTTTTGTAATTTGTTACAGCCATTTGTCCATCACCCGAGATGATATTTTTAGTGCACACAGAACTATGGTAGCTAAGCAACGAAAAAATTGAGGGCTTGATGTTGCCTCCAAATGACGATGTTTTGTATATAATAGGTGTTTAAAATGGACCCTGCTCATAAAACTGAGCCAGGTTTCCATTGGGTGTCGTCATTCAGCTGATGGGCTGGTGTTAGAAATGTTATAGCTTAATGTTTTGAAAGTAGAGAATCATGTTTATTCCACAGCAGGCCTGCCCCTCTGCTCAGCCTCTCATCCACCTCTCCTGGAAGATGAAGTTTCCTCTGAGTGGGTGCACCCTGGGCTTCAAGCCTTGCAGGCCACCTTGGGGCAGCTGCCAGCAGCAGAGATTCAATGAAGTATTAGAGAACTATTCCTAACAGTGATGACCATCGATCTCTAGTGATATAGCAAATGAGCTTACATCATCTCAGTCAGTGGAACAAATCATATAAACATGCCACGCTTAAGTCCTGCTGGAGAGCAAGAAGAAGGACTTAAGTCTCCTTCAGCCCTAAGTATCTATCAATAGCATGTGAATCTAGACATGCCAAACTAGTACATATTTTTATTGTTATTTTATCCCTGAGCTATTTTTTATTTCAGTCACGTATTTAAGCACTACCTATTCAAGACTGATTCACTCGCTTGGCTGTTAAGGAAAGGTTCTTCCCCCAGAGGGTGGTTGGCACTGACCAGGCTCCCCAGGGCAGTG
>JAWMRA010000005.1:26435515-26455144 GCA_035584735.1 Pseudotriccus pelzelni | reverse complement strand
ATCCCTGAGGCCAAGGGAAGGATGAGCTGCATCCCTGAGGCCAAGGGAAGGATGAGCTGCATCCCTGAGGCCAAGGGAAGGATGAGCTGCATCCCTGAGGCCAAGGGAAGGATGAGCTGCATCCCTGAGGCCAAGGGGATGGATGGGCAGCCCAGCACGGGCAGCGCCTCCTCGGGTTCCTCTGGTGCAGATTCCAAATCGCCCAAAGTAGGAGGGCTTTCGCAGCACCATCACAATCACAAACGTCACCTCAAGGTGTGGCAGCCACGACAGAGGCTGAATAAATCCCCGGCAGGGAGCCCTGACCTGTAGAGTCAGGCTCGAATGAGCTGAGCGTGTTCAGAAATACTCTCCCTCCACCTAGTGCCACAAAATCAGATTCCCTTTACAAAATAAGTAGAGAATACTAAAAATAAGATAGACTTAAAAAAACCCAACCAACCAAACAAACACCAAAACCGAACCAAAACAAAAAAAGGCAAACAAATAAAGCCAAAACAAAACAAACAAAACAAACATTAAAACTTGCGTTCATTTCCATTTTCTCATCCAAAGTTCCCCGATGTGACATGAATTCCAGAGGCACTCACTGTCAGTGGCACAATAACTTGGTAATAGGGACTCACACCCACACCCCTTAGTCTGAGCCTGGCTAAATTGAAGGTTACTTAGGACATTCAATATAAAATTTTACTCTTTATCGTGGAGCAGTGGGATATTTTAATGATACCAGTCTAAAAGACATCTTGTTTTAATGCAAGAACACACAAGGGTGTCTTGCTTAACAAACCCAATTCATACTAATCCTATTCTCAGAGATAATCTATAAAATTGCATGTATGGGCACAGAACGTTAGTTAATGTCAATTTACATTTAGTAGTTTTATTTAAATCAACTTAAAAGAAAGCAAAGCTGGTGCAATCTTAAAACCCAAACAAAAAGGAAATCGTCAACACAAGAATTTTAGTGAAAAAAGGAAAATCCTGTTTTTCCCTAAAAACAACTTGGAAAGTTACAGCAATACCAAAACATTGCAACAATCCACTTACTCTATTCTATAAACAGCAAATAAGCAAATACTTTCAATTCTTTTTTGAAATCTACCCATCTTCTAGACACTGTTTCCTGGCTTCAGGGAGGTGCACAAGAGGCAGTTCAGCCACTTTAAACATCCACAAGTACTGCCATCTGTATTATAAATGTGCATAGGTAACTAAAATAATTACAGCAACCACTCACTACGTGCAATTCTGCAAGTTAAAAACCACATACTATCAAAATGAATTATTTCTATACCCACTGAATACAGTCAATAAGAAGCAGTTGGCAAGAAGTATCCAGGTGGATTGTTTGCCATAAGTAAACAAAAAGGAGATTAATTCTGCTGCAAGAACATTGACCATTTTGCAGCTCTTTTTTTATTCTTCCATCTTTTTATATGATAAATTGTGGGAAAATCAGCTTTATTTACTGGCATTGCTGAAAGCATTCAGCTGAAAATCTGCAACACTGAAATAGAAAACGTTGTTTCTGTAACTGAAAACAAATCACATTTCAGAACAATGTGGGAACACCTAATAAACACGAGGAAAAAATGACTTGAACTGTGGGCTGCAATGGAGAGTGACTTACATAAAGGAGTAGATAAAAATATCAAGCCATCACATGCATTGATGACCACTCAAGAGCAAAAAATCTTGGCTAAGAGTTTCATGCTAATTGATATATTTTTACTGGACAGCTTGTCAGAAGAATGACAGAGCTATGAAGGCATCCATAAATAAAAAAACCTAACTTTTGAAGAACGCTTAACAGCATTTAGAAATTACAAAATAGAATAGAAAATAGCAACCTAAATAGCTGGGAAGACCTGGGAAAACAGATAGCATTGGACCTTAGAGCACATTTTATAATATTAACTCCAAGTAATTTAATTGAGTAATTGCTGTTTCTTGCAATAAGCTCTCTAAGCACAACTACAAGGCTTTTCTCTGCTTCACTGCTGATGTCTGGCTCGGTTCAGAAGGCTGGGCCGGGGAGGAGCAAAGCATTTCCCTCTCTCTTTTCCCGTGTATGAAAGGAAGGTGCACAGAGACAGAAAGGCTGGCCAAGCAGGAGGCTGTACGCCTTGGCAAACACACAGAGACTGTGTAAAATACAGGTGAATTATGTCAGAGATGTCACTTCAGTCTAAAAGGCAAGATAGCAGAAGACAAAGAGGGAACTCAAAGGACTCTTGTGAAGGACATGGAAACCACCCTTTCCAAACTGGAAACACTGAATTTCCAGCCAAGAACAGTTGTTTGCAAATAGGTGAGGGCCCTTTCAAGAATATGAAAAGCCTAGACATGCAAATGTTTGTAAAACCATAGAGCAAAGCCTTGTCTCCAGTTTATCAGGCAGGGCTCAGCCGTGTTCCACCTGCAGACGTGTTACAGCCCTTTTCTCCTGTTGACCTTAAATTGCTCCTTCACCCCCTCCTGGGGGAGCAGATGGAATTGAACCTGCACTTAATTCATAAAGCTGTAGCATCACAGAGACAGTATTTCTTTCCCTTGTGCTCCCTCAACTTCCCAGCTGCTGGCATCATTCCCGACAGGTATTGCCACTGGAATGGCACCTTTTGGCACTTCTTACACGGTACAGGTGCATTAGGAAAGGCATCATTGAGAGAGAAAGGTCCATTTATCCCATTTCTAACTGCTGATTTACTGCACTGCATAATGAAGGAGCTTTCAACACGAACAGGTTTAAGGGAAGCTGAGAATGGAAAGTAATTTCCATAGATTATTTTTCAGAGAAAGAGATTTTAGACAGCAGGAGGAAATGATGAATCTTGCATGAAATTTACCCTCCTATGCCAGCAATAATGAAAACTAGGACAAGCTGCTTCACAAAAGGATTAGACACTTATCCAAGATTGGAAAACTGTCAGTATCTGTAAACAGTTTCAAAAGTTTACATTACACCTGGGAATCCAACTCGTTTGAAGCAGCTTGGGAGATACGCTTCATTCCTTATGAATCACTTGAAAAGGTCTGGGAGCTTCTATTCCCATAATTTGTGGGGTTTTAACAAGAAAATTATCACAATGTTAAAATACGTACCAGCAAATCCAGCGTGGAGGACAGCTGAGAAGATTTTGTTTCCCTGACTGTAGGGAACGTTAATGATGTCTTTTGAGCAGACGAAGAAAGCACACGTCCTGGGTGTAGGTGGCAAGGTTTTGGCAGCAGGGGAGGTGTGTGGGGGGAGAGCTCTGTGCAAAGATGTCAGAGCTGCCTTGGGAAGGACACAGCCAGTCCCAGTCACTCCCAGCTGGCTCTGCAATCGCCTCAGCTGATCCCATCAGTGAAGATGGTGGCAGCTCTGGGAAAAGATATCTAAGAAAGGGCAAAACTGTGTCCACAAATGAAGAGACAAGCTTTTTTTTGTGTGTGTGTTATTTTGCCTGCCTGTCCTGCTGAGGAGAAGCAGTGGGAGAGCAGCTGGGTGGGCATCTGGCAGCATGTCAAGGTCAACTCACCACAGCAAGAAATGTTCTTTTCCTAGGAAGACTTTTTCTTTTGTGGTCCTTCTATATGTGTCACAGTTAGCTTTGATTCCTTGGATGTCTTTACCAATCATTTGTTACAAATGCACTATGCACCATAGTGAGCCATAACCTTTCTAGCTCACGTAATAAAGGGAGTGAAGAAATGTCAGATTTCAGCTCTATGTGCATTGCCAGCCACAATATGAGAGTTCTAGTCCTTGAAAACTAAAAATCTCATTGCAATATGACAACATTTTCATCATGCTGTTACTAATACTAGTCAGTGTTTGTAATTTGCTGTGTAACAACACTCAGAGCACACCTCACACACAGAGACTTGTCATGGCTCACAGGCGAATTTCACAGGTGACCACGTGCCTTTTGAAAAGAATGGTGGTTTTGCCAAAAAAAAATAAAGCAGAAACTTAGTCTGGCCAGAATTCAAAACTTGCAAATCTCAGAGCAATTTTTGGCAGAAAGCTTGTGGCAAAAAACAAGCCCTCAAGACAACTCTGCACTTTTCAAAGTAGTCGCTCTGAATTTTCCAACCTAGCAGACATAGTTCCTCAAAACCAATATAAAAATCACCATATGAAAGATCAGCAAATCTACAATGTTCCTTGACAATAATAACATTACCACAAAGCTCTGCATAGGCTAGATTTACCTTTTACATTTCTTCTGATACAGATTTTAGGAGCAATGCCTTTATACACAGCTGCATCTTACAATAAGAAGGCACTCCTGACTGGAAAAGTAAGGAAAATTGTTCTGCTACCTGTGGCTTCAAAATACAGCCATTTGCAAAATCCTAGGATTCCTAAACCAACCCTGCATTGTTTTGCATATAGGCTCTTGGGTTTAATCCTCTTTGCAAAGAATCAGGTAAAACCTCTTCTCTGTTTGAGTAGAAAATATGTCTGTCTATGGCTTTTTAAAAATTTAAATGGAATAATTAAGCAGAGGTGTTCAAGACATTTTTTTCTTATTGTTAAAATATTTAATGATTTTAGCCACAGGAATGAGGACAGCCATTCTCCTCACAAGTTTCAGTTGGCCATTTTGTGAAGTCAGACTTGAACTACAAAAGCTGTAGTAACCTTGGGGTCATGAAAAGAATCTGAGTTTATAGAGATGCTGTCTTAATAACTCAAATCTCCATTGGAAATGCATTTTTTACCTCCTACCTGTGGACACTGACCAGGTCTTTAAAAATTCCGTGCTGAAATTATAGCAACCAATAAAAAAATAGCTGAGAGACCGATTTTCTGGTTCAAATAGACAAAAAGATTTAGTAGGAAAAAGTACAGTTCTTAAGTTATTTTTTTCTCTTGTGGGCAAAACATTGAGAGCAGTCAGAGGAGTGGCATGAGCTAAATGTCAGTTCTGACAGCTGTATTCCACCTGGCAGATTTCTAGTGCAGTCTGAAATTAATTTGCTGTCTCCTGTCTTCAAGCTCTGAAGTGGCTGCTGCTCAAAGTAAGGAGAAGCAAAATCTTCTGTAACTGATGCTCTGAGTTTGTTTGTCATGTGTTTTCTGATAAACTGTTTTACACACAAATATATAGTAGTTTGTGAAATTACTTCACCCAAAACTGAATCCTAGATGGAGTCAAACTGTGCTTCAAGTTGAAATCACTGTTGGGTTCTAGGAGAACCTTATTTCATCCCTGAAATAAGCAGGTAGATATAAACCCCAAAAGTTGGACTGGACAGTCTCGGAGGTCTTTTCCAACCTTAATGATTCTATGATTCTGTGATCTGTCTTAAAAATCAGTCCACTAATCTTATGTTCTCTCTGCTATTTCAGAAACATCAGTCATGTTCTGATCCTAAGACTTGGCCCAAGTCAAACTTGAAGAACTTGGACCAATGGATGGAAAAACTACTCAGTATTACACAAATCTGCAAGTTATCAATTCAACATTTATGTGTACTTCCTTTTAATGTGATGAAATGGAATTACTTTCCATCACAGCAGTCCATACAGTGCTCTTTTTTGGTTTTGTGACTAAGCAGTGCTGTAACACCCCAGTGGTTCAGCAATCCTTGTACAATGCCAAGGCTTTCTCTTTTTTTTCCACTCTGCCCATGCACAAGTAGGCTGGAGAGGGGCAAGAAACTGAGCAGGGACACAGTCTGGAAGACTGACACAGGCCAAGGAAAGGAATATTTCACACCACAGAACGTCACATTCAGCTTTTTTTTTTTTTTCCCCTGAAGGGAGGGGGATTTGGGCCAGGTAACCTTTGCTCAGAAACTGGCTGGACAGCAGTAGACATCCAGAACATGGTAAGTGGTATCACTTCTGTGTGGGCTCCCCTCTCTTCCCCTTGCTTGTTAAACTCTCTCTATTTCAACTTACGAGTTTTCTTGCCTTTGTTCTTCCTATTCTCCCTTCCATCCCACTGGGAGCGGCCAGAGTGGGTGCTTGCTGACCACGGAGAACCCACTCCATGTGGGTATTTGCAACGTGTGGTGCATGTGATCAGTACCTTCTGACTCCCTTGTTTTTCTCTCAGTGTTGCAATGAACACTGGAAAATGTAGGATGATGTGAAAATTAAAGATTCTCAAAATTTCTGCTATCAGTCAGTGGCCACTCTACAAAAGCACCATGACACTTCTTTATGTGTTGCAAGCAGCTTTAATTCAGGAAAAAAGATAAAATTTCAAGAAAACATAAAACTCTACAATGCCCAAACTTCAGTAGAACATCAGACATTTTCTAATGAATATCAACACTAAAGATTGTAATACCTTTGCAAGCCATAAAAATCCAGTCCTAGAAGAACTGTGCTGAATCAAACATTCATTTAGAAAGGGCCAAATTCTTTCACACTTTCTTTTATATGCAAGTCTGTGCGTTCTTCATGTCAGGAACACTTCTTCCATTCCAATTTTATTGTCATTTCCCGGAAGTTCAAACCGGCCCTTTTCACTGGAGTTAGCTTTTATATGAACACAGCATGTTGAGAATCTAATAATGAGAAAAGCTTTGAAAGAGCACTTCCTAAAGTAAAAAGATAGTATGTTGAAAAAGTGAAAGATCGGAGCCAATTATACGGTGTGGCTGCTGTAAAAGTTTTCAAATGCAGCATCAAATATATTCTCTTCCCTTCATTTATCCTGTAGGTTTAAAATGTGGCTCCCATACATTAGATATATGAATTATACTTTTTTCCTTGATTGGCCCCCTAAAACTTCTGGCCATTCCTATATTAACATAAGGAGAACTATCGAGCAAAAAAGGTAGAGAAAAGGCAGACTCGCAGCAACATGATGAAGCCTTCAGGGTGACAAAGGCAGGCAAGATTCAAAGATGCTACCCACTTCCTTTGCAGGCACAAAACCCTCTCTAATTCTACTTAAACAAGTCGGAATCAAAGGACAAAAATAAATTTGGAGTTACCTGCTTAGTAGGTCGGCACTTTCTGTTAATTGGAAAGAGGAAACAGATCATTAAAAGGGATATATCAGAAGGTGAATGGGTCGAAAGTGCTTCAGGAAAACAAAAAAGAAATAGCAGGAAAGAGGAAAACAAAAAAGAAGTAGAAGAAGAATCTTTCCACATCATAATCTGCCCAGCATACACTGGGGCATATCCTACTGGCAAGTGTGTAAAAACCTCTTGGTTCCCAGAAAATTGGGTACAATTTGGGCCCATTACCAACAAAGTCTGAGTAATATGTCTTCCATATTATCATCAATCTTTTATTTTCTTGGTTTTTATTTGGGGTGGGGAGAACATCTCTTCTTTGCGAAAAATAAGTAAGACTCTGTTGAAGAGGTGGAGTGGCTTCTCAATCACATTCCATATTACAGCTTCAGCTGAAGACACATTTTTCGAATCACTTAAACCTAATCTTTATCCCCTGATTCTTTAAGCTCACAATAAAAAAAGAAATTGAGTGGAACCATCTCCTCCAGACAGACAGCACACAGTGAGAGGCAGCAGTCCTTGACCACAGGGCATTAAAAGAATTTCCAAGATAGGACGCTCTTTTTGGAAGACAAATTTGCAATATCTTCTGCAGATCTAGAAAGGTTTCATGATAATTGCGAATTAGTATCAAAAACCTATGGAACTGTACAGGACAGTTTTATTTTCTGTCTGTGGGCAGGAAGAAAAGGAGGAGGCAGGAGCAGTATGATAGGGAAAAAAAGACTGAGGGAAACATTGATTTAGGCTTTCTGCCAAGTCTTAAACCCCCATTGTTTTAAACTACAACAGGGCTATCACATGCTCAGCTTACATGCTATGTGTCGGTCTCCTTACTCAAATATATTCTTCCAAATGCAGTTTTTCAGTCGTGAGTAATTCTGTCATCTGGTAGTCAATCGAAATGTGGCATTACTGATACTGTCAGCTGCTAATATTGTAGATTATTTTGCAAATAACTAACAACTGCCTTAAAAAAAAAAGAAAAAGAGAAAGCATAAAATATTTAAGTATCCTTTTTCATGCCCATATATGAATGGGTAGCAAATGATAAAAGTTTCTTCCTTCCTTCTTATGGCTGGTGCCACTCTGGTGCAATGCCTTACATCATGATGTAAAATGAATGCAAGTGGTCACATCAGGTTCAACAATTTCTATAGAAATCCCTCAGTTCGACTAAGTACAGTCATTCAAATAATTTTTTAAGCTGAATTATGTTTCTCACGCACAGTGTTTTGATTCATACACATTTCCTCAAGTGCACTTAAATCAGAAATCATCGCATTTAGGTCGTAACACTCCCACAGTTCAGTTTTACAGAAGCAGCTTTCATTACCAAGAGGGTGATGATGACCTTAGCTTTGAGCTTTCTTGTTTTGTCAGTTTGTGTTTCAGTTCTAATGGAATTTAAAACCAGGTTTTTCAGCACCCCATTCCTTAAACAGTGTTCTTAACAGCCGCAATTTCCTTTGTGCAATCCATTTGCATCTCCTAACCCTTTCGGTCTGAACCGGTGAAAGACACTCCTTTAGCTCTCTGATGGCCTTTATGAGATGTAGCCATAAATGTTTCTGTCCCCCGGGCTGCCGTTTGGTTTGATTAATGTGCAGCAATCACTGCAGGGAGGTTTCCCAGCGCGGTATAAAACGATGCAAACATACCAGCCATAGCCCCAAAATACCCACTGAGCAGCAGAAGGGAACACACCACCACTGTTTGTAATCATTTCACTCCTTGTTTACCCAGGGTTGTTCTAAAACTCTTGGCTTTGTGTGAAGAGGAGCTTATGTTTAGGTGTGAGAGCAGATGGCAACTAAAGTTTCAGTGACTCCGTCATTTTAACACGCAGAAGATGAAACTTTGTGTGATGTCAGAAACAGATGGAAACCATTACTGCCTATCACAATACAGATATTACTGATTTCCTGTGGTCAAAATCTGTCAGAACCACAAATAATATTTTTTTTAAATAAATATCCAGCTATCTAAATCCCATGAAACCATGAGACATTTCTAATTTATAAAACATCAACCAAAATAATAATAAAAAAAAACTTACTGTAAGCCTGAAAATCTTTTATAGAGTCTAAATATATATTTTCCTACGCATTTGAATCACCCCTCAGGAAAAAAAAAAAAGATCAGAAAGACCCACTCTGATGGGATAAATCAGAGCACATAATTTACTAATAGGAAAAAAAGCTGGCAGAGTGCAGACAATTTGTAGACAAACGGAAGGATCGATATGTATTTTCTAACAAATGCTGATGGAGACTGTACTTAAAAAAAACGCCACACCAACAATCACAAGACTATATTTTGAAGAAAATTATTTTGGATAAAAGCTTTTAACCATCAAACCAGAATTCCAACCTTTAAATGCGCAGAAAAGGGTGCCCCCCACATTAGAAGCAGTAAATTATTAAATACATTTTCTTAAAACAAAAAGGTTTTTCCTATTTACTACTAGAGGAGTAATTGACAATGTGAATGAAAGGGACAAGTGCCTCTTTCATTTTTATGTTACACTCAATTTATGTATTTGAGATCTCTAAATCTACCTCTTCTACTCCAGTTTCACTTCTTCCTAAAATACTCAATTAACCTCTAATCTGGAAGCCAGATAAGTTAGTTCAAATTAATCTTCAACAAAACACAGTCCAACCTATTTCTGTGACTGCGAGAGCCCCTGTAGTTTCTCTTTTTCTCCTTTTTCCTCACTGCTTTTTTATAGTTCTTCTTGAGTTATATATAATGCAAACCTAAAACAACCTTTACATAAAATAAAACTAACAGCCTACACCTCCTGCCTTTAATTGTGGGAGCTGACAGAAATATGGCTGGCAAGTAGAATCCACTTGAACACAGGCATCTTGTCCATAAGTTAAACTAAAAATAGTGATTTTTTTTTTTTCAACTTTCCATGAGTTATTTGTAGTGCTGTTCCAGGCAAAGCACACTCAGCACGAGGAAACCTCAGCTTGAGGTTAATTTATTGCCAATTAACATAAACATTCAATTACTGATTTGGGCATTGGGAAGCAGAGAAGACAAACATTTAAACACAGAGGGAAAACTACTTTCTGCTCCCTTTCCCAGGCTCCACATGGCACCAGACACCATCCTCCCCCCTCCCTGGCTCATTCAGCTCACCCCTGGAAAGGGTGGAACATTATTATCTTACCATGATTTCCTGGGAAAGAAGTTTTCATGTACTAGAAAAGGTAGGGAAGATATCAATTTTAATGTGTTCGAGAAATACAGTAAAGAACTAGAATCAGTCATTGTTCAGAGGCTAATTAAATTAAAGTAAAATATTAAAATATATGTTGCACGGAACCACGTAAGTTTGAAATTGTCATGATAGTCTCTGGGATAAACCACAAATTGCAGATAAAACTAGCTGACTGGGAATTTTCTAATTCAAAGTGGTTTTGAGCGAAATTAAACTTTGTCAGAAAAACCTTCATGACAGAATTTTTTTCAAACCTCCGCACACAAGACTGGAGTGAGAATAAGGGATAAAGGACGCACTTTAGAATCACTGAAATGACAGCAAGTTCTAAACACACATTCACGGAGCCCAGAGAGGCAAAATGCAACTTGTCAGATGAGGAAGAGAAAACAATCATGCATGCAAAGCAAAAGATTGGCTTGAACCTTCATGGAGCCTGTTTTGCCCGTGACAGTGACTGGTGAGTGGTCTGTCCCTTCCCATAGCTCAGCTCACAAACCTTTTGTTGTATTTTCTCTCCCCCTCCAGTGGTGGAGGGTATTTTTCAGATAAAACCAATGATTCTTCAAGGATAATGTAGTTCAGTAGCTGAAATATTGTTTCAGGAAAAATTATTCCCGTTAAGACATCCTTGTGAACATAAGCACTACACAGTGTAGAAAGGAGTGATGTTCCAGGCTATTTTTCCAAGCTAAACACCCCCAGCAACACCTTTAAAAATAACTTTAAAATGTTTCTCATTTTTATTCTTTAACTGGCTCAAAATGAGGCTGGATGGTCAGCAAAGCTGAGGTCTACGTGCTGTCAGAGGTATCTGTCCATGCTCAATACTTGTTCAGTCCAACCATGAAATTAAAAGTCAGAAAAGTCTCCAAAGGACTTTTGCAGGTTTTAGCCTGCATGTACTCGCCTTCCATTCTACTGAGTGTAGAAATTATTCTGCAATTATTCTGCAGTTGCTGTTCGTATCATTAATGTAGTAAAATGAAACAACAATAACTTCTTGGATTCATAAAACGGCTTCCAATTAAGAGACTCCCAACATATCTCACTCCATTGCACGGAATGACATTTGGACCAAAAAAAAAATTATTGATGGCTGTTGTCAAAAGTGAGCCATGTACACATGGTAAAATTAAAGCTCTATTGAGCTGCAGATTTTGTGTGCAGAAGGTTTGTCCAAAACTTCTCTTTTTATGGCCCTCTGTTGCTCTAATAATGTTGCAGTTCTGAATTTGAAGTTCGGCACACTCGAAATCACTACAGACAGCTTAGAAGCACCAGCTACTACACTTCACCTGTGTTTCAGAACAAAGCTTTCAATTCAGCTTACTTTAAAGACCGTGATGAAAAGTACATCAGACAACCCTCTGTTCTGAAAAGGATAAAAGCTCAGAAAAATTACGGAAGTGGGAAAGAAGAAGGGATAAAAAATTATTCTCAGTGAGACGTCCCGGACTGAAGTAAAACATATGATAAATCCCATGAAGGTTTAATTTTTTCTTTTTTCTTTTTTTGAGAACAGAATTATGATTCCCCAAGACATGAGCGTGTTATAGGTTTGTAAGAAGATGTGGGAACTTTTTCCCTGGGTTCCTGTCCTCGTTCCTCCCCCCTCCCCATCAGTTTCTTCGGGGAGGGGGTGGGAGCCTCACAAATTGGGCAGTTCAGGAGGAGGGAGAGGGAGAGGTCTGGGGAATTTGTTGGTTTGTTGGGATTTTTTTTTGGGGGGGTTTGATCCACCCTCTCTCTTGGGGAGAGCAGGTTACTTAAACACTTTGTGTTTTTCCTTCCATAAAATTTGGTGTAATCAAACATTTGCAGGCCAGGGTTTTCCTCTGGTCTGTTGTTGAGTGACTGTCAAGTCTTGCTAAGCTACAACTACACGGGCTGTCACATGTAGGTAACTAGTGATCCCTGGGATAACAGGGTGTATTTGACACACAGACCATATTACACACAGTGCTCACAGCAACCTGCATTGGTCAGACCAGGACATGGTTCAACACAGAGCAGAACAAAATGTTTCAGACCTATTATGTTCTGGGAAGGGGTTGTTGCTCGTGCATGAAGGGATTAAATTCAGAACTCTTCCAGCACCATGAATTAAAAATAACACTCACAAAAAAACATTAATGATCAACTTTGATTTGTACTGGTCAGGAAAATCCTACTCACTGTCAGATAAGTAGAAAATGATACCTAATAAAGTAAAACTGCTGCTGTCAGTAGTGCTATCACTGTTGTAATCTATGGATTAGTTCATCCAGTGTAGAAAAGACAAGTAGATGTAGTTCTGTAGGAATGTCTGAAATCTGCTAAAGACAAATATGAAATGGCCTACAAGGGCACGCTGTATGAGACAGCAGTAGAATAAAAAACCGGCAGAACATAAACCCAAAGTGTTCTGTATTTCTGACCATCGTAGAGTTAATTTCCAAAAGAGAAGAGACATTCAATAACCAGCTGGTTTTATGTAACCACCAGGTGAAGTGACAGAGAAAGATAACAGTTGGAGAAAGGAACACAAGCTGAATGCAGAAGAACTCCACTACTTAGCCATTAACTGTGTGTTGCTGCCAGTTTACTAGTGGTAGAGACATAAGGAAAAGAATAAAACATGAGTTATTTTTATGCCTGTCTGAGGACTGGCAGCTCTATTACACTTCTAAAAATAAAGATCAAACAAAGATTAAGTTATAAACCTGGAATATAGGATTAAGTCATAAAGACCAGGACATTAAGACATTAGATTCAACAAAATGTTAGATTAAGACATAAAGCCACCCTAAATTTTCAAGGAGGTGCGATAAACAGAATCGGGTTGCAGACTGAGTCAGGGCAGGATTTAGACACAACATGATTTCTTCCTGGGTTTTCCCTTGAATAGTCATTTATTATAAAAAGAACAAATGAATGAGTTCTCATTACATTCTGGGATTAAGTTGTGAAAAGAAGAGATAATTAAATGCCTTTGTTCTTTCCTGTGATGCACAGAAAGTTTTTGAAGTATATTTTCAAATGGGATCACTGTTCTTTAGAAGACAATCTACATTTCGTGAGGGTCTGTTCCCTGTTTAACTTCTGTTGCATTCCAAGTTTTGGTGGCTCATTTGGAAAACGACCTGTATTTATAACACCTACAACAATATGCTTCAGAGTGCTCTGAAAATTGACTAGACCTATTATTTTAACATTCTAAATGCACCAAAATATCTGGAATTTACAGTAGTGGAGTCACCACTCCTGGAAGTGATCAAAAAATGTGGATGTGGCACTCAAGGACACAGTTTATTGGTGAACATGGTGCTGCTGCTGAGCTGATCACTGAACATCAAGGTCTTTTCCAATCTTAATGATTCTACATCTTATGGTCAAAGCTGGCTGAAAACTGGAAGTGGTGAAATGACACCTCAGAAGAATGTACAGGGAAAAGCAAAAAGGCTGATAAGAAAAACAAAAGGATTGATCATTAGGCACAGCTATACCCTTGAAGTAACAGAATGTGAAGGGAAGGTGGCCTAAAATTTACCTGAGTTAGCCCAGTAAAAAAAACTTAAAAAATCCTAACTCATAGAAAGTGATTTAGAACTCTAAATAAACCGAGGAAGAAAAGAAGATTGTGAGAAAAATCTGAGCTTGGCAGCGGGTGTACAAACACCTTTGTGAGTCTGAGGCTTCCCAGTGCTTGTTAAATGGCTCATCCCACGTGCCTATCTCTAGGAATCCAGCCTTCAGTAAGGGTTTTTCCAGTTATATGTCTCTGTCCTGAGCTATCTGCATGAGCTTCTACTGCTTTGAATCTTGACTCTTTGAATCACATCCCAATTTTACTCCTTCTTTAACAGTATAGCCAGAGATAGGTAATCTTGTCTCCAGTGACTCGTGACTCAAACAGCCATCTACATTTTGGGCATCTGATCCCAAAGTACCCTAAACCATGGCATGTTTCCTCAATCACCAGAGTATAGGCGGCCCTGGCGTCCCACCGTCTTCATTCCAGCTGGGAATGAACTTACAAAAGAAAAATCAAGGATCCCTGGGCCAGAGGAAGAGGGCACAGATGTGCAGTACTGGTGAGGTCACTGCTTGCAAGGACACGTGAGAAGAGTTCCTTCTTCTCAAGAACGTTCACAAGCAGAAGGATAAAAGTAAAGCTTACTAGCCGGAAGAAAAAAAGGAATTTCTCCTATTAACTCAAATTAATCACCAAAGGAAAGAAGAGTTTTGCCTACACATATTTCTGTTCTGAAAGGGGCAAATACCTCTATCAAAAACATACATCCTTCCCATTTCTCATTCTGGGAAGGCCAAACGTCGTAAAGAGCAAAGTGCGTGTGTAGCATTTCAGGTGGCGGTGGAGTCTCCTCTCCATTACTCCCCTAAAATGCTGCACATGCCATGTCCTCTGTTTGCAGAACTACAATTTAAATTTATTTCCCCCTTTCGCTTCAACTTTGAGAATCTAAGATTCAGTGATGAATATGCAATTAAACCACAAACAACTGGATGGAGAGAGACAGAGACTGCCATCAGCATTAGCATGCAGATGTTTTCTGTTTCTGTGGTAGTGTGAGCTGCCATGAGATACTCCCAATTAAAAGCCTGTACCCTGGTGTTCCTGCAGTGCTCACCATTAACCTTGCACTGAACCACCCCTTTCTGCGTGAGGTGCCCTGTCATGCAGTGCTCTGGCTTCATTTGAAAGTAGCAACACATACAGCAAAATAAAAGTATTTTTGGATGTGGTATAAAGCACTTTGTCTTCAAAAAGAAAACAATAAATATAAAGTAAAAACAATCCTAAGCTGAGCACAAGGTATTTAGCCATTTATAAGTGGAAACAAAACAGAACAAAGAAAGATTGTAATTGTAACATCAGCAATGATGAGTTTGTCAAGAATGCATTTTCTCAAAACGGAGACAAATGCAAAGGACTTTGCAGAAGCAATTTAGCTACTTCAAAGGATGGGAAATTATAATGCACAATTCAGAGCAAGGCTAAGCTTGAAAAAGGAAAGGGAAAACTGTTCTGGTGCAGTTCAGGAGTTCATTATTTAACAAGCAAGTACCACTAGCTTGACTAATTATTGATTAAGATTCACATTTTGTCCTCCTTGACTGAAAAACAAAGCAGCAATAAGGGGGAGAACGTACTCATTTATGAGTAAAGGCATTTTTGAAAGGTCTTTGTCCCTTTTTATTAATATCTTCATATCTCAACACATTTATTTAAGATATGAGCGTAGGATTGAGTGCACCTTCACCAGTTTTGCAGATGACACCAAGCTGCTGCAGGAAAGGTTGAGGGAGGTGGTTCTGCCCCTCTTCTCTGCTCTTGTGAGACCTCCCCTGTGGCTGCCCCATCCCTGGAAGTGTCCAAGCTCAGGTTGGACGGGGCTTGGAGAAACCTGGGATGGTGGAATGAGATGACCTTTACAGTCCCTTCCGCTCCAAACCTGTCTGTGCTCCTCTGATAATGAAAAACAATAAAATTAACAGAAATATTAAATTCTAAGAAGGATTTCCAGTAATAAACTACAAGTCAGGTAAAGCAGCTTGCTTTAACTTTAAAAATATTTTGTTCATTAAAAGGAAAAAGTGATGCAATAATCAAAAAATAGCATATACAGTTTCAAGAACAAGTTTAAAAAGGTATAAAAAGACGTTAAATATTGGTATAAAAAGATCAAACTATGATCAATAGAACTGCTTTTAAATTCAGAGGGGCAGCAAGGTCTTTGATGGAGTTACTGAGGGAAAAGCTTCTTGAAACTCCTTCAGGCTGGGTGAGGTAACTCAGAAGGGACAGTGTTACATGGATGTAAAGCTGAGGGCACTTCGAAAGGACATGCAGAGCAGGTTTGGAGGGGAAACCTGAGGGGACAAAGTGAACATCTTGGAGTATGGAGTTGATCATTTTTGAGGACAAAACCAGACGTAGCTTAGGGAAGACATTTTGTCGGAGGGACCTGTAAGTTTGCAAGATGATGAAAGTATCACAAACAATCAAGATTATAGCAGAATGAGCAGTTTGGATTGGTGTAGCTGCAGGAACTGGAAGTGCAGGCAGGGTGAAACAAGGATTCTTGAGAAAGTAAATCACCATCACACAGAATGACTCCATAAATTAAAAATCCTATTTTCAATTACTGAGGTATCATGAAGCCAAAGTTTAACAGAAAATCATGGACATAACCTTCTTGTAAGAAGGTAAAGAGGAGGACAAGCACTTCACGTTGAGTTCAGCAACAGAATTTACAGCAGTGAATGGCCTAGAAGGCTGGAAAGGAAGAAAACAAAGGAAAAGAGAACGGATAAAATAAAAATTGATGTGGGTTAAAGAGGCAATACATAGTGAAAGGAAGTAATGCTCCATTAGTCAATTGTTCTACAGGAGTAGAGGTTGGGAGTCAGAACACGGGTCTAAATGTGCCCCCCTTGCTTGGCAGAAGCCCTCAGAGAAGAGAACAGAGGCATCCAGTGGGATGGCAGTGCTGACCGGGGAAGGCACTGAGGTGAGAGAAGCTCAGGTTGGAGGGCTGGGTGGAGAAGTGGGTCCTGCAAATGGGCAGGTAAACCTTGGGGCAAGTACCCTGGGTACAAGCTTCCTTCAGCTGAGGAAGTTGAAGCTTCTCACTGCCAACTGAGTCATCCTGCCTTGGCAGGAGCCGTCCAACAAGAGAGCACAGACACTGTTTGACTGCCCAGTTGCCTTTGCCCAGAGGGCCCGGCTGCCAGCCGTGTATGGGACTCTGCCTTATGTGGCTCTACTGAGGAATAGTGAAGTTGGGAGGGGTTTGTGGAGGTGGGGCGGGCCCTGGGTGGGTGGTTGGTGGCTTGGAGATCTCCCGCTGGGGGTGTAGGGACCGGCTTTCCTGCACAGGGAGGAGCTGCTGTTTCTCAGGCCTGACTGTGTCCTCCTGCCTTGGCAGAAACCGTCAGAGAAGAAAGCAGAGGCAGCAGTTGAACTTCGAGGCGACAGGAGAGAAGAGGAGCGGCGGCGTCGAGCTCAAGAGTGGACCGGCGAGGCAAGAGCGAAGAAGAGGAGCGGCGGCGAGATGAAGCGGGAGCACGACGGAGACCCTCTGGGCAAAGGCACCTCGCTGGCACAGCCGGGGCAGGGATCCGTAAGAGTCCGGCGGGCAGCTTCAGGCTGCCCCCGGCTGGCTTTGCGCTGGGCGACCTCCCTGTAAGCAGGGCCGGGTCTTTGCTTTGCTGTGAGTGGCCTTTGGCCATGGTGCTCCTTTGGCTGCCCGGAGAGAGGGGCAACCCTGTAAGGAGGGTGAGAGCCCCCGTCTCCGCACCCGAGGGGGGACACGGAGCTCTCCCGACCCCCAGCCCACCCTGGAAGCAGGGCAGGGCTTTTCCCCCTGGCACCTTTGTGCCTGCTGGCGACCCCTGGCCAGAGTGAGCCCCTGTAGGTGGGGTGTGTCACGGCCCTGGTCCCTGGGCCAGCTGTGCAGGCCCTCAGTGTGCTGAGGCCCCTGTGGCCTCTGCACAGCCCCGGGGCAGGTCTGAGGCTCTGCTCTCCTGCCCAGCGGGAGGGCTGGCTCCCCGCACGCTGGCTGCACAGAGCTTGCTCCCTCTCCTGGGACGTTCCCCCTGTGTGTCTTTGTCTTTGTCGGTGTGAGTGAGCAAGTGAGCTTGTGCTTTATCCCCCTTAGCCCTGAGGGTAGCGTAGCTTAGGCTTCCCAGGAGGGAAAGAGGGGCTCTGTGCAGCAGGCGGGGGGTGCCCTCTGAAGCCGCGGGCGGAGACGGGGCCCGGCCTTGACCCTTCTTCCCCCGGACGGAGCGAAGCCCGTTAGTGGCGGTGCGGGCACCGTGACCCGCCTGTAGCCAGGGCCTGGGCGTGTGCCTGTGCTGCGGGGCCGGCTGTCGTGCTGGGGACAGGCCAGTGTGTGCCCCCCGTGTCCCCGATCGGGGCTGGGGCCCTGTTCCCCCGGCCTTAGGCCGCGAGGCTGCTGTTGGGAGTGCCGGGCCTCGGGGGCGGCCCCGTAAGTGGGGCTTTGCGCGTCCCCCATGCCCGGCGGGCGGTTGGAGGGACCCTCTGTAACCAGGCGGGTGTCCCGTGGGGTCCCCACCCATTCACAGGTATGGGGCTGGGCGTGTGCCCTCCCTGTCATCGGGGGGAAGACCGAGCTCCGTGGCCCCCTGGGTGTGGACCCGCCTGTAGGCAGGGTACAGGTCTGGGAGCCTTTGCGCTCCCTCAGCTGGCAGCCTGTGTGGGGCGACCGCCCCGTTATCGGGGAGCGGCTCAGGTGCCCCCGAAGCAGAGAGAAGGAGCCTCCGCGGGCCTTTGGGCCCAGGGCCGCCCCGTAAGTCGGGGTCAGTGCCCTGGCGCGCCGGGCACTTTGCGATCCAGGCTGCAGCGGGAGCCCCCTGTAAGCAGGGGTGCAGCCTCTTTGGCCCTGCCTTGCATGCCCAGCTGCCTTTGCCCAGAGGGCCCGGCTCCCAGCAGCGGATGGTGCGGCACAGCGCATTGGTGAGATGGGTTTGTGGGTGTGGGGGGGCCTGGGTTGGGTGGGTGGGTGGTGGCTGGGGGTATAGGGACTGGCTTTCCTTCACAGGGAGGAGCTGGTGTTTCTCAGGCCTGAGTGTGTCCTCCTGCCTTGGCAGAAACCATCGGAGAGGAAAGCAGAGGCAGGAGCGGAGCGGCGAGGCAAGAGCGAAGAAGAGGAGCGGCGACATCGAGCTCAAGAGCGGAGCGGCGAGGCAAGAGAGAAGAGGAGGAGCGTCGTCGTCGAGAGGAAGTGGGAGCACACCGGGGACCCTCTGGGCAAAAGCACCTCCCTGGCACAGCCGGGGCAGGAATCTGTATGAGTCCAGCGGGCAGCTTCAGGCTGCCCCGGCTGGCTTTGCGCTGGGCGACCTCCCTGTAAGCAGGGCTGGGTTTTTGCTTTGCCGTGAGTGGCCTTTGGCCATCGCGCTCCTTTGGCTACCCAGAGAGAGGGGCAACCCTGTAAGGAGGGTGAGAGCCCCCATCTCCGCACCCGAAAGGGGCAACGGAGGTCTCCTGCCCCCCAGCCCACCCTGTAAGCAGGGCAGGGATGTCAGTGACGTCACAGGAGACCTTGGTGACTTCCCAAGGACAGGGGTGACATCTCAGAGACATCAGTGACATCATAGGGTACATTGGTGACATCCCAGGGGACAGTGGAGACATCCCAGGGACATCTGTGGCATCCCAGAGGACATCGGTGATGTCATAGGGGACAGTGGTTGTGGTCAATTGGTGACATCCCAGGGCCATCAGTGACATCACAGGGGATATCGGTGACTTCCCAAGGAGAGGGGTGACATCACAGAGACACCAGTGACATCATGGATGATGATGGAGACATTGGTGATGTCATAGGGGACAGTGGTTGTGCTCAATTGGTGACATCCCAGGGACATCGGTGATGTCACAAGGG